>SNQJ01S0032953.1:3871-41090 GCA_010110895.2 Picea sitchensis
GGGGATCGCACCCGGCCTGAGCCACACCAACCCTTAACATGGTTGGATTTTTTGTCCCCGCAAGTTTCGAACCGGTGACTTTAACATCACGGAGTGGCTTAACAACACACTCCATCACCGACTGTCCTACACCTCGGGGACTTAAAATCTTGATATATTTACTCTACTTTTTTTTAGCATTTTCTTTTTTATTTTGTATGTTTTCTTTTTCAAATCATTTTAATTGAATTTATTAGTTTATAAATTTAATATGAAATTTAATTAGATTATCATAAAGAAAATAATAATAAATTGAAAAAAATGACACATTAATTATATTTATGATTAAAAATTTAAGGTATGATTCGATTTCATTAATATAAGAGAAAATTAACAATCCTCTATGTTTATTTTTATTTTTTAAATCTAACATCAAATAAGTTTTAAAAAATCTCCTCCTTTATCTCCACATTTATATAGAATTTGATTTAATTCAAAGTCTCCCATTTGAAGCAAAATCATTTTCATTAAAATTACAATATAGATTATGAAAACATGGCCTTTAAATGTTGAAAAAGATGAATCATTCGAAGACAACTTGTACTAAGAATAACATTACCCTTGATAATAAGGGTAGTGCAAACATTACCCCTTAGAATCGGGGAATACAACAGAACCATGTCGATTGCTCTAGGCGAATTGCTTCTTTAAGGTCTCAAGTCCCGCATTCCATTCCAAGGTATTGACTATAGTCTTGTAAATCGAACAAAACCCCATGTACGGAGAAAGTTGAAGAGGCTACATTATCCCATTAATTTTGTTATAAATTGATTCAAAATATACTTTTCATTTGATGCAAAATATATTTTGCATGATATTTATTGACATAAGACATTACAGACATAAGACATTTCTGCACAGAAAAGCAGGGCTTTGAGTCCTTGTAACTCTGATGAATCAGAGAGTCCTTGAATATGGACTAAGGACAGGCTGTTGGCTTACTGCTCAGGCAGAAACTATCTTGACACAAGGCTCTAATACCAATTTACCACAATATGTCTTCGTTTTGTATCCACTACCATGCCAGCTTTAAATCCTAAGTTGTTGCAACGCGCAACTAACGAAAGTGTGGTGGTTGGTCCCGGAAATGTCTCCCCTCTTTCTCTCGGTTTTTTTCAATTAACTGAAATTGAAGAATGGTCGGCAGAGTATGATCCTATCTCTACTCAGATCCAGCCCCTTATGCCTAAAGAAATGAATGTTTACATGAATGCTCAAGGCAAACCTACTCTTAGGTTAGGGAAATCTCAGAGTCAAAGATATCCAAGTCTTGAAAGACGATTCTCAAATCTGACTACGAGCACTTCCAGCTCAAATCCTGCACGACATTCTCCTGTACATTCTCCTCCTAGAATTCCTCTATACAAACCAGTCTTAGGAAGATCCAAATTAGATTATCATTTTATAAAGCATCAGAAAGGTTCTAAAGATTGCTACTATTGTAAAAGAGATTATCTAAAGCCAGAACCTTTGCCTGAAGATTCTCTAACGTCTGCTCCTTCTCTGAAAAATAATTTTGAGACTTATCAGAATAAAGTTGAGCATACTGGACAGCATACTGACTGTGCTGAATGTCAGCAGATTGCTATGCCAACTATAAAAATGATGGATTACCCTCTCCCTAGAAGTGGAAAAGAAAAGAGAACAGAGATCCCTTCTAGATACTTAAGTACGGGCAATCATAGTCCAAAGTTCCAAAATAATCTGGTAGCAGATTTAGATTTCATTCAGTATCGAAAAAATGATGAGAATCCTCCAACACCCATGATCAGATTGCAAAATTATTCTAATTATCAATCTGTCTGTTTAGCTCAGAATCTTGATGATATTGCTCAAGATGTAATGAAAACTAAAGGTCATATGAATGGTCTACATTCTGAACTTGATCAGGTTATAAAAAACCAAGATGATCTGAGATCTAGATTAATACAGATTCTGGAGAAATTAGACATCATTGAGAAAGCAGTTGCAGATTTAAAAATAAGTCATCATGAAGAATCTCAACCTGCTTCTCCTAGTTCTCCTCCCTCAAATGATGCTTCATTCTCATTCTTTGGCTCTTCACCTCCTGATATGTCTAGAGCCCTGACTTTGAAACAACTTGTATATACTTTGAAGAATCCTACCCTTGTTAGGATAGCACAAGTTTGTCAGCTAGCTAAAGATAAGATAACCTTGGTACAAAATCAAGGAAAAGAGCTTGAACATGATATTTTGAATGCTAAGCTAGCTTCTGTACATATTTCATCTTCTTCTAACCTCTATTCCATTAAAGCAATGGAAGGAGAAGAATCAAAGCCTGATCCAGGACAGTCTTCACAGTCTTCTAAAACTACTACTTGGGAACAATGGTGTAATTCCAGATGTTCTGGATCTAAGAAAGCTCCTATGGATATTGATGGACAGCCACAAACTTCCATCAAGCATACTGATACAGCTCATGTCTCTAACTTTGATTGTAAATCTAAAGCAGAGATAGAGCAAACGATCCAAGGATGGCATGCATGGGCAAAGACACAAAAATTATTGTTTAAAGATAAAGTGTCTTGGAGTGATTTAGCCCTCCGACTTACATGGGGATTCCAAGGAAATCTTCATTTCTGGTGGGAAAGAATTTTAGATAACAGCAAACTAAGAATTCTTCAGCATGCTAAACCAGTAGATGAACTGGTAAAGGCAGTAATCCATGAATTTTATGGAGATATTAAAATAAATATGGATCATTATGCTGATTTATTTATGAGTCAAAGATTGTGCAATCTGAAAGAATTAGAAACCTATTACTGCACAATGCAAGCTTTGTTGTATAAAGTCCCTGACCCCCGAAATTCTGCATATCTGAGGAAATATATTGCCTCATTGCCAGGAAAAGTCCCAGATTTAGTAAGGAAAAGATTAGAAGACGAAGATATCAATATTGAAACATTATCTCTTGCAGGATTGCAAGAGCAAATAGTCACAGCTCTACAAGAAAAGTGTGTCAGGAAAAAGACAGCCAAATCCTTAGAGAAACATTTAGGGTTTGACTCCTCTGTGTGTGAAGTTTTCCAAGAAACATCTAGTTATGGTTGCACACAGCATAAAAGGACTAAGAAGCATAGGTCTAAGCAGCCATGTAGCTGTAATCAAAAGGACAAAACTTTCAAAAAGAAACCATCCTATAGGTTTAAGCCAAAAAGGAAGTTTTATTTTAAAAAAAGACCTCACACTAACAGGCCTTGGCAATCCACTTGTTTTATCTGTAAAAATCCTGGCCACTGGGCTTCTCAGTGTCCTCTGCGGTCCAAGACCAAAACCCAGATTAAGATCATGAAAGTGTTTTCTACTCATTATGATCCGACTGAATGGGACATGGTCTCAAACCGTTCAGATGGTGAATACTTTTCACTTTCTGAAGATTCTGATGAAGAAGGTGAAAGTGTCCTTCCATCCTCACCGACCTTATCTTTTTCCTCCTCTGATGATTCTATCCCAGACATTAATTTTCTTGACATTAAAATGATGTCCTCATTTATTGACCTCAATTCTTTATTGAAGAAACGTGCTGACCTCCAGTCTAAATTGTTTGTTCTTACCCCAGGACAATTTTTCTTGTATGACTATTATTCTTCCCAACTTGAGCAATTGAATTCTCAAATTCAATCCATCCAACAGCCAAGCGTGGTGAATATCCACCATTATACTCCCACGGATGAAGAATTCATTCCTTTGCCTTCAAAGCCAGCCAAGCCCATTTTGACTCCAAGAATCCAAGAAGACGGAGGAAAAGCTATAATTCCATATGATACATCTCTTCAGTCCATAACGACTTCAGATAATACTCTGGAGAATACGATCTTTTCACTTGAAGAATAGATTAAAGAGAAACTAAATTTAGTAAAAGACATATGGAAAACATTGAAGCTCCAAAAGGAAGAATTAGCCTTCTTGAAAGCACAAAGAGACAAAGAACTAGAAACTGAGCTCTTTCGAGAAGAAGAAGAAGAAGAAGAGACTGGATTGTTTGAAAATAAGATGATGAAAGGTCTTGATGATAGGATTATCATCTGTGTAGATATAAAACCTTCAGGTTACCTGCAGTATACTTTAGATGCCCAAGTTGATACTGGTGCTATGAACTCCTGTGCAAAGTTTGGGGCAATACCCAATTATTATTGGCAGAATATCAATATGTCATTTAGAGCTGTCAATAAAACAGAAATGAAGATTGAGTTCATATGTCCTGATTTTCCTATCTACATTCAAAATAAGAAAATACCAGTAACACTTTACAGTTTTGATACAGGCACAGATATACTGTTAGGTCAAGATTTTGTAAATAAATGCTTACCACTAACAGTTGGCAATAGTGAGATTATTTTGCACTATAATGGCAAAACCCTACATGTACCTAGTAAGACTTCTTATGAGAGCATAATCATTGAAAAACCCTCTGAGCACAGAGTAGAACATTCTGCAAGTAGTCTTGTCAAGATCCAGAAGATTGTTAAGAATACCAATTTGCATGGATCAGAAGTTATTAAAGATATAAGAGAAAAGATTGAAAAATATTGTACTTCTGATTATCCCAATGCTTTCTAGACAAGAGAACAATATTTTGTGAATCTGCCTTACAGAGAAGATTATCTTCCTAAGCCTCAAAAAGCTTCAGCTAATCATATGTCTCCAACAGAGTTAGACTACTGTAAAAAGGAGATTCAGGAATTATTAGATAGAAAGCTTATAGAGAACAGTCGTAGTCCTTGGGCTTGTCCAATATTTTATGTAAACAAGCATTCAGAACAAAAAAGAGGAAAACCCAGAATGGTTATTAATTACAGAGCCCTCAATGCTACTTTATTACCATTAAGGTTTCCTTTACCTAACAAGGAGCTACTGTTTTCAAGAATTGGAAGATGTAATGTATTCACTAAGTTTGATCTAAAAAGTGGATTCTGGCAGATCGGAATTGTTCCAGGAGACAGGTACAAAACGGCATTCGTAGTTCCTCAAGGACAGTACCAATGGAGAGTAATGCCATTTGGTCTGAAAAATGCTCCTTCTGAGTTTCAGAAGAGAATGGAAGATATTTTCAGACACTTGCCATTTGTGATTATATATATAGATGATTTGTTGGTTTGCTCTGTAGATATTAAACAGCATGTACAACACTTACATAAAGTTTATGATTTGGTCTTTAAGCATGGACTTGTTCTGAGTAAATCAAAGACTTGCTGGGCTCAAACAAGGATTGAATACCTTGGTCTTATTCTGTCACAAGGAACTATTGAACTTCAAGACCATGTGTTGAAAAAACTAGCAGAGTTTCCAGATGAGATTCTAGATAATAAACAATTGCAGAGATTTTTGGGTTGTCTGAATTACATTAGACAATTCTATGAAAATCAGGCAAAGGATGTAAGACTCCTGCAGAAAAGACTAAGAAAATCCTTGCCATGGAATTACAATATGACCCAAGCTGTGCAAATAATAAAACAAAAGATCCAGCATCTTCCCAGCTTACATCTTCCTGATCTAAGCATGAAATTAATATTAGAAACAGATGCCTCTCATGAAACATGGGCTGCAGTTCTGTTACAGAAAAATGGACCTAGATTAGAAGAAGTATGTTTATATTCTTCTGGGTGCTTCAAAGATGCAGAAGCCAACTACCCATCCTCCCATAAAGAAATTCTAGCTGTAAAAAATGGAATCAAAAAGTATAGAATGTTTCTGAAGCCTGTCCATTTTATAGTTAGAACTGATTTAAAACACATGAAGGGTATGTTGACTAATCACAGATTGCTGGAATAGGGAAATAACAGGGTACTGCGTTGGAGTCTCTGGTTAGAAGGTTATGACTTTGATATTGAGTATAAACCAGGGAAGGAAAATTGTCTTGCAGACCTGTTAACTAGAGAAGATTCTCCTGCTAAACAACAAATAAAAGATATAAAATGGATTCATCCTCCATGAATGCCATATCTAGAGAAGCTCCACCAGGATTCAAATGGATTCTGGTCTGTGAAGATTGTAAATATTGTCTCTGTTTTGATTGTCTAGCTTGCTGTATTAAAAATAGCCTTGCTTGTTTTCATATATCAGATGCATGGGTTGCAAATACTTGTGGATTAGTATCTTACAACAACTATTTCAGAGAACAAAGAGATCTTTATCGAGGTATTATGACTGGTGGTCCTCATCAAGGACAGGTGTATATATGTTTGTACACACCATACATGACCTACACTGATTATTGTATGATCCTTCATCAGATTAAATATGATGGTTGTGTTTGGATCACATTTGAGTGTGATTTGTTTAAGGATCAGTGTTACTCCTGGTATGGATGGCTTTATCTACTGTTCTGGCTCTATTTTCCTAGAGATGTTGATTTCTTTAACCAGGCAGATAGAGATGCTTTCAAGATTTGGTTTCATGCAGAAGTTTGCGAAGCTGCCCAACATGAAGCATGGTTTGTGTTCAGTCTCAGTTTTATGACAAGCAGTCTAAATCATGCTCCAAGTACTTCTTCTGCCAGTCCTTGCTATAAAATTACTAGCGACTTCTATGGTTCCAGATGTGTTCCAGAAGATAAGTTGATCTCAGCATTGCAAGGATCTCCCTTCTATGAATCTTTTAGCAGTATGCCTCCCTTCTCCGCAGATCACAGTTCACCTCCGCCTAGTCATGGTTATAACAGTGACGAATTTTCCTTTGATTCTGTTGCTGATTATAATATAAATAATATGTTGGAAGCGTGATGGACCCATATGTCCATTTTGTATAAAAGTTTGTCTGCCATTTTGGAAAAGATTGTAATAATTCATGTCTATCGGGCCGACAGTGGTGTCCCGACGGTTCGTGGGTTCCGTGAACTCCACAGTGTAAGAATCTTTGTTTTTGTCTATATCAAAAGTACTAAAGCAGTCGGAATATTACTGTGTCTTCCATAAAAGCTTTGATGGGTCCCCATATGGCCGAGCCTCCAAGGGATGAGATAACAGTTGTAGTCCACAGTTGCCCCATCATGTGATTATGGAATATCTTATGACTGGCAGTTGCCCGTAGCCTGTTTACCAGGAACTTGCTAAGAATGTTATAAATAAAGGCCCTCAGCTCTCATTTCCTCATTTGAAAATTTGGAGATTCCAGAGAGAGGTCTAAGTCCGAGTCGAGCGGTGTGTATGCTCTTTGCTTCTCTTGCCTTCGGGATCCTGAGTTAGCAAATCAGAAACACTGATCTCATGTGTAAAGAGTCTGTATATTAGATCCTATCCGCAATATATGTGTGCCCTCTATCCGAAATTAAATGAAAAGTATATTTTGAATCAATTTATAACAAAATTAATTGTTAATTTCGTTATCGAAATTAAATGAAAAGTATATTTTGAATCAATTTATAACAAAATTAATTGTTAATTTCGTTATCGAAATTAAATGAAAAGTATATTTTGAATCAATTTATAACAAAATTAATTGGATAATGTAGCCTCAACAATTTATAAGAAAGCTATAACGAAATTAAATGAAAAGTATATTTTGAATCAATTTATAACAAAATTAATTGGATAATGTAGCCTCAACAATTTATAAGAAAGCTATTACGAAATTAAATGAAAAGTATATTTTGAATTAATTTATATCAAAATTAATGGGATAATGTACCCTTAACTATATATATATAGATAGATAGATAATGGGAAGCATTAGTTTTTGATTTATGGAAGAGCTTGAAACTTCAGAAAGAAGAATTGAACTTTCTAAAGATGAAAAGAGATGAACAATTAGAAAAAGAAATGTTCAATGAAGAAACAGAAAGTGAACCATATGAGTCTAAGCAAATGAATGGCCTAGACGACAGATTGGTCATTTCTGTAAGTCTCAAGGTCCAAGGATATCTGCAGTACACATTAGATGCACAGCTTGATACAGGTGCCATGAATTCCTGTGCTAATCATGGAGCTATACCAGACTACTATTGGCAACCAATTGATATCTCCTTCAGAGCTGCCAACAAGTCTGAAATTAAGATCAAGTACATTGTCCCAGACTTCCCCATACTGATATAGGAAGCCAAAGTATCTGTTACACACTATTGCTATGATACTGGTGCAGTATACTGTTAGGACAAGATTTTGTAAATAAATGTTTGCGTTTCATTAATCTAGTATTATAGAGAGATTTAGACGAAGATGACTCATACTCCTGAGCAATTAATCTAGTATTATAGAGAGATTTAGACGAAGATGACTGACTAATAAAATGTTTGTGAATGAAAAACACTAACTCAAGTGTATTATAGCCTCTATCAATGCTATATGATCCTACTCTGTAAAATTGGTATCAGAGCCAAGTTACTGCATGAGCAGTCGACCAAGAGCCTATCTGACATTCTCTTTCTCCGGAACAAAGGATTAAGTTTAAAAGCCCTGCTTTTCTATGCAGTTATTGGTTGTGTACTACAAGTCTTATATTATTGTAAGAGTGCATGTTATTAAGCATATTTCAGTTTATTAATACAAAGAAGTTTGTTCTAAAGTGATTCTGCTTTTATACGAGCCATGTGTCTGAAGTATATGATTGTGAGAAGTGCAAATGTTCAGTATTGAGTGAAGTGATCTACTTGATTGTGGTCTCCAGCAATTGTTGTAGGACACGTAAGTCAGCCGTTAAAGCCAAAGAAAGGCGTGGAGTGATGCAAAGTCCTTTTCCCATAGTAAGTCAGATCTTACCTCTCAATATATTTGCTTACCTGCAATATCCTAAGTATATTGTCAGAAGTTGCAGTAGTTGATAATGGCTTCACAGAATGACAAAGCTTCTTATGATCTATCTGTTGATGTTAAATATAAGCCTTCTAAACGGTACAAACATTTTATTAGTCAGTCATCTTCGTCTAAATCTCTCTATAATACTAGATTAATTGCTTAGGAGTATGAGCCCGATATAAATTGGAGGATGCCTGAGATAGAACCTTCAAAAATCTATGATTTGCCTATGTTCAAGTTTTGTGCTTCTACTCTTATTAGGTATTGTTCTCATAATGTGCCTCTCTCTCTTGGTCAAACCGTCTATCAAATTCCTCTAATCCAACAAGCTGATATTGATTGGGGATTAGAACATGGATATCAATATGTCCATCTTGGCCTTATACAGTTTGGAATAAATCCATTAGTCAAACCAGGATTAAATACATATGTACTAAACTGCATCATAAACTCACGACATAATAATTTCTCCAATGCATTAATATCTGGATTCCAAGCTCCTTTGCACAATGGCCCCGTCTGGTCGTCTACCCTACCCAGATTTCAAGTTTCATTGACCGACTCCTATATCTCTACTCTACTTCAAGCCTATGTACATTTTTCTGGTTTTGAAATGGCTGAAGCTTCAAATATTGCTCAACTTCATACAACTACATGTCTTCACTTTGTTTCCACAACCATGCCAGCGCTAAATCCAAAATTACTCCAACGCGCTACTTCCAAAAGCATGGTGGTTGGACCAGGCAATGTTTCACCTCTTACATTAGTTTATGCAAAGCTTACTGCTATTGATGAATGGTCTGCAGAATATGAACCTATTTCTTCCAAAATATCGCCTCCTATGGCTAGAGAACTCAAGATTGAACAAAATTCCTCTGGAAGGAATGTATTAAGAATAGGAAGATCACAGAGTACTAGAAACAATGATTTAGATATATCTTCTCTATCAGTTAGTAGCTCTGATTCACATCCAAGAAAGTCTTCCTCTTCTACTAGATATTCATCTTCTTCCTCTTTCTCTAAAGCCCCTGTATATAAACCTGTTTTAAATAAGTCTGCTTTAGATGATCATTTGTTGTTACACCAGAAAGGTTCTAAGAACTGTTATCATTGCCAAAAACAAATTCCTACACAAGAGCAAGCTCTCGAACCTTATGAAACTACAAGAATATCTCATATTCCATCTGCTCCCAAGAATTTTCGGACATTCCAATCCAAAATAGAACATAGTGGCCAACATGCCAACTGTCCTGAATGTCTAGATCTAGTTATCCCCCAAATCAAAATGATGAATACCCCTTTACCAAGGAGTGACAGGGATAAAAAGGCTACCCTTCCTCAAAGGAATCTTGGACCAGGAAATCATACTCCGTCGTTCAAGAATGATCTTGTAGCTTACCTAGATTTTATTAAATATAGAAAAGCAGATGCTGAACAATCTCAGGATATAGTGAGATTGCAAAATTATGGAAACTACCAATCAGTCTGTCTTGCACAGAATATTGATGATATAGCACAAGATGTTCTACAGACAAAGATACATATGAATGGTTTGCATTCAGAAATCGATTCTTTAGAAAATAATCAAGAATATCTAAAGTCACAACTTGTACAGATTCTTGAAAAATTAGATACAATTCAGACTGTTGTTTTGAGTCTGAAAGATTCTTTTGAAAAAGAAAAGGAGACTCCTTCTCCTATTAAATTTGATGATATTGAAAGACATGCTTCTTTCAATTGGTTTGGTAATACCAGTTCCAAAGAGGAACACAAGCATCTAACTCTTAAACAGTTAGCTAAGGAAGTTCCAAATCCAGTTTTGGCAAGAATTGTTGAAGTTCTGGAAATAGCAACTGAAAAGATAGAGTTAGTAAAGAAACAGTCTTCTACTCTGAAAGAAGACATCTGCAAAGTACAACAAGTTAACATATCCCTAGTCCCATTTATAAAATGGATAGATGAAGCTGAAAGTTCTACCAAGAATGCACCTCGTTCTTCACATGATGAAGCAGGTGGAAATGCTTTCCAATCTGCTTGGGAAAAATGGTGCAATGCCAAATATGGTTCTTCCAAGAAAGTCTTGTTTGATCCGGCTAATTTTGTCGAACATGCCTCATTCTCAGAGAAAACATAGAATCTTCCCAATAACAAACCTAAATTGCAGATCCAAGAATGAAATGATGTTAATCTTTCAGAAATGGCAGGCATGGGAAAGAACCCAGAAAATGATATTTCAAAACAAAATAGCCTGGAATGAGTTAGCCTTGAGGTTAACTTGGGGATTTACAGGAAATTTAGGACTCTGGTGGGACAAAATCCGAGAAGAATATAAGCTCAGATTAATGAATCATGATAATCCTATAGAAGAGCTTATAAAAGCAGTTGTACATGAATTCTATGGCAATGCAAAAATAGATTCAAATCATTATGTTGATTTATTTATGAATCAACAATTACGCCATATCTCTCAACTCCCTGAATTTTTATGTACAATGCAAGATTTATTGTATAAATCTCCAGATCGAGACAATGTAGCATACCTTAGAAAATATTTGTCTGCAATGCCTGGAAAAGTACCTGACCTGGTTAGAGATCGATTTGAAGAATTGAATATTGATATATCACAACTCTCTCTA
Organism: Picea sitchensis; assembly: GCA_010110895.2. Classification (NCBI taxonomy): domain Eukaryota; kingdom Viridiplantae; phylum Streptophyta; class Pinopsida; order Pinales; family Pinaceae; genus Picea; species Picea sitchensis. The sequence goes on from SNQJ01S0032953.1 coordinate 15,297, forward strand.
GAAGGCTTGCATGAGCATATAGTTATGGCTCTACAAAAAGAATGTCTTCGCAGGAAAACAAATAAATCTATGAAGAAATAATTAGGTTTTGACTCATCTGTCTGTGATACATTCGCAGAAACTTATCACTTTGGTTGTAACAAAAATAATGCTAGAAAGGAATCATGTAAAAAGGATTGTGGTTGTTTTAAATGTAAACCTAGGTCACAAGGATTTTCTAAGAAATACCCTAAGAGGTTTACTAGAGACAGTCCCTCTAGGAAGAAAGCCTATTTTAAACGTCAGCCATAGAAACATCAATGAGAGCAGTCATCCTGCTTTATCTGCAAAAATCCTGGCCACTGGGCTTCTCAGTGTCCTCTGCAGACTAAAACTAAATTCCAATCAAAGATTATGGATCTATTTCAATCTGGTTATGATCCTTCAGAATGGGATTTGGTTGAATGTCGTTCAGATGGTGAATACCTTTCACTAACCGAGGCTAGTGAATACCTTTCACTAACCGAGGATGGTTATATATCTTATTCTGGACTTATTGTCCAAGATATATTCTTTTCTTTGGACAGAGTAAGGATGCTTTCAAACAATGGTTCAAAGCTGAAATTGAAGAAGCCATTCATTATGAAGGATGGTTCGTTTTTAGCTTATCATTCTGAGGAAGTGAGTTAAAATTTGAGAAGTTTGAACCACCTCTACCTCAAACATATAAGGTTATCATTGAATATTATGGTGACTTATGTGTTCCAGAAGACGAGCTTATACCAACCATGCAAGGATCTCCATTTTATAAATGTTTTAGCGGACTACCACCATTTTCCAATGAACATAGCTCTCCACCAAGCAGTCATTTCGATTATGGCAGTGATCGATCATTTGATTCTATTGTTGAATATAATATAATCAATCGTATGGAAGCATGATGGGCCTCATGGACCCTATTTTGTAATAATTGATAGATTGATTATTTTCATGTCTAACGGGCCGACAGTGGTGTCCCGTCAGTTCTGTGGGTTCCTGTAGAACTCCACTTTGTACTCTTGTGTTCGTATTATTAGATTTGTGAATATTTGCTTTTTATCTGTCATTCTGAAAAGTCGGTATGGTTCCCCATATGGCCAAGCCTCTAAGGGACGAGATAACAGTTGTAGTCCACAGTTGCCCCATCCACTTAAAAGGAATCTTGTATTACAGGCAGTTTCCAGTTTATGTTTACCGACAACCTGTTCAAATTTGTATAAATAAGCCTCTCCTCATCTCATTTAGGCATTCGGAAATCTAGAGAGAGTCTTTGTCTAAGTCCTAGAGTCTTAGTGTGTCCGAGCAGTGTGTATCCCCTTCACTCGCCTCCGGTAACTTGTGAATGAAAAACATTGATCTCAAGTGTATTATAGCCTCTGTCAATGCTATATGATCCTACTCTATAAAATTGGAGCCAAGTTACTACCTGAGCAGTCGGCTAGGAGCCTATCTGACATTCTCTTTCTCCGGAACAGAGGATTAAGATTAAAATCCCTGTTTTTCTGTGCAATTATTGGTTATGTACTACAAGTCTTATATTATTGTAAGAGTGCATGCTATTAAGCATATTTCAGTTGATCAATGCAAAGAAGTTTGTTCTGAAGTGATTCTGATTAATACATTCCAATCCAAAATAGAACATAGTGGCCAACATGCCAACTGTCCTGAAGGTCTAGATCTAGTTATCCCCCAAATCAAAATGATGAATACCCCTTTACCAAGGAGTGATAGGGATTAAAAGGCTACCCTTCCTCAAAATAATCTTAGACCAGGAAATCATACTCCGTCGTTCAAGAATGATCTTGTAGATGACCTAGATTTTATTAAATATAGAAAAGCAGATGCTGAACAATCTCAGGATATAGTGAGATTGCAAAATTATGCAAACTACCAATCAGTCTGTCTTGCACAAAATATTGATGATATAGCACAAGATGTGCTACAAACAAAGATACATATGAATGGTTTGCATTCAAAAATAGATTCTTTAGAAAATAATCAAGAATATCTAAAGTCACAACTTGTACAGATTCTTGAAAAATTAGATACAATTCAGACTGTTGTTTTGAGTCTGAAAGATTCTTTTGAAAAAGAAAAGGAGACTCCTTCTCCTATTAAATTTGATGATATTGAAAGACATGCTTCTTTCAATTGGTTTGGTAATACCAGTTCCAAAGAGGAACATAAGCATCTAACTCTTAAACAGTTAGTTAAGGAAGTTCCAAATCCATTTTTGGCAAGAATTGTTGAAGTTCTGGAAATAGCAACTGAAAAGATAGAGTTAGTAAAGAAACAGTCTTCTACTCTGAAAGAAGACATCTGCAAAGTAAACAAGTTAACATATCCCTAGTCCCATTTATAAAAGGGATAGATGAAGCTGAAAGTTCTACCAAGAATGCACCTCGTTCTTCACATGATGAAGCAGTTGGAAATGCTTGCCAATCTACTTGGAAAAAATGGTGCAATGCCAAATATGGTTCTTCCAAGAAAGTCTCGTTTGATCCGGCTAATTCTACCGAACATGCCTCATTCTCCAGAGAAACGTAGAATCTACCCCAATAACAAACCTAAATTGCAGATCCAAGAATGAAATGATGTTAATCTTTTAGAAATGGCAGGCATGGGCAAGAACCCAGAAAATGATATTTCAAAACAAAATACCCTGGAACAAGTTAGCCTTGAGGTTAACTTGGGGATTTACAGGAAATTTAGGACTCTGGTGGGACAGAATTCGAGAAGAAGATAAGCTCAGATTAATGAATCATGATAATCCTATAGAAGAGATTATAAAAGCAGTTGTACATGAATTCTATGGCAATGCAAAAATAAATTCAAATCATTATGTTGTTTTATTTATGAATCAACAATTATGCCATATCTCTCAACTCCCTGAATTTTTATGTACAATGCAAGATTTATTGTATAAATCTCCGGATCCAGACAATGTAGCGTACCTTAGAAAATATTTGTCTGCAATGCCTGGAAAATTACCTGACCTGGTTAGAGATCGATTTGAAGAATTGAATATTGATATATCACAACTCTCTCTAGCAGGATTGCATGAGCATATAGTTATGGCTCTGCAAAAAGAATGTCTTCGCAGGAAAACAAATAAATCTGTGAAGAAACAATTAGGTTTTGACTCATGTGTCTGTGATACATTCGCAGAAACTTATCACTTTGGTTGTAACAAAAAGAATGCTAAAAAGGAATCATGTAAAAAGGATTGTGGTTGTTTTAAATGTAAACCTAGGTCACAAGGATTTTCTAAGAAATACCCTTAGAGGTTTACTAGAAACAGTCCCTCTAGGAAGAAAGCCTATTTTAAACGTCGGCCACAGAAACATCAATCAAAGCAGTCATCCTGCTTTATCTGCAAAAATCCTGGCCACTGGGCTTCTTAGTGTCCTCTGCAGACTAAAACTAAATTCCAATCAAAGATTATGGATCTATTTCAATCTAGTTATGATCCTTCAGAATGGGATTTGGTTGAATGTCATTCAGATGATGAATACCTTTCACTAACCGAGGCTAGTGACTCCTTTCCCGACGACAACCTCATTGATCAAGATTCTGATATTGATTCAGATTCATCCCAGATAGTTGAAACCATGCACTTTCTAGACATTAAAATGATGTCTCCTTATACAGACTTGACTTCTCTCCTTCAACAAAGGTCTATTCTCCAAGAGAAATTGTCCGTTCTTCCTCCTGGACAATTCCAGCTCTCCCGATGCTATGCTTCTCAAATTTCACATCTCTCTGCTCAAATTGACAAAATCCAGCAGCCAAGCGTGGTGAATATCCACAACTATACACCCAAAGATGTTGATTTCATCCCATCCCAGAAAAAAGATAGCAGAGCAAAAAGTATTGTCAAATCTTCAGAACCAATTAAGGAAACTCCATTAGAAGATGAATCTTTAGACAGAACTATATTTCATCTTGAAGAATCAACCAAAGAAAAGGAAGCATTAGTTGTTGATTTATGAAAGAGCTTGAAACTTCAGAAAGAAGAATTAAACTTTCTAAAGATGAAAAGAGATGAACAATTAGAAAAAGAAATGTTCAATGAAGAAACAGAAAGTGAACCATATGAGTCTAAGCAAATGAATGGCCTAGACGACAGATTGGTCATTTATGTAAGTCTCAAGGTCCAAGGATATCTGCAGTACACATTAGATGCACAACTTGATATAGGTGCCATGAATTCCTGTGCTAAGCATGGAGCTATACCAGACTACTATTGGCAACCAATTGATATCTCCTTCAGAGTTGTCAACAAGTCTGAAATTAAGATCAAGTACATTGCCCCAGACTTCCCCATACTGATACAGGAAGCCAAAGTATCTGTTACACTCTATTGCTATGATACTGGTGCAGATATACTGTTAGGACAAGATTTTGTAAATAAATGTTTTCCTTTGGTTATAGGTAGTAACTTTGTACAGCTTACAATTTTGGGTAAAACAATTAAAGTACCCAGCAAATCTTGGTATGAAACAAGAATAGCAGTAAAGCAAACTTTCCAACAAATCGAAAAATCTGCTAGCAGTCTGATACATATTCAGAAAATCATTGATCATACCGAAAAGCATGGTATTGAAATGATAAAAGATATCAAGGATAAAATAGAAAAAGATTGTACATCATATTACCCCAATGCTTTTTGGACCAGAGAAAAGTATTTTGTCAGCCTGCCTTATAAAGAAAATTACACTCCTAAACCACAGAAAGCATCTGCTAATCACATGTCTCCAACAAAATGTGATTATTGTCAGAAGGAAATATTAGAGCTCCTAGAAAGAAAGTTGATAGAAATCAGTAGAAGCCCTTGGGCTTGTCCTGCATTTTATGTCAACAAACACAGTGAGCAAAAGAGAGGAAAACCTAGAATGGTAATCAATTATAGAGCCTTGAATGATGCTCTACTTCCAATCAGGTTTCCTTTACCATCAAAAGAATTGTTGTTTTCAAAAATTGGGAAGTGTAATGTATTTAGCAAATTTGATTTGAAAAGTGGTTTCTGGAAAATTGGTATAATTCCTAAAGACAGATACAAGACAACTTTTGTTGTCCCAAATGGCCAGTACCAGTGGAAAGTGATGTCTTTTGGTTTGAAGAATGCCCCATCAGAATTCTAGAAAAGAATGTATGACATCTTCAAACATCTTAATTTTTTCATTATATATATTGATGACTTGCTTGTTTGTTTTGTAGATTGTAAATCTCATGTACAACATCTTAAAGTTGTTTATGACCTCCTATATAAACATGGTTTGGTGCTCAGTCGTTCAAATATTTTTTGGGCACAAACAAAGATCGAATATCTTGGTTTAATACTATCTAAAGGTGAAGTAGAACTCCAAGATCATATTTTGAAAAAACTCTCTGAATTCCCTGACGAAATTTTGGATCAAAAACAACTACAGAGATTCCTTGGTTGTTTGAAATACATCTAGCAGTTCTATGAGAACCAAGATAAGGATGTCAGAATACTTCAAGAAAGATTGAGTAAAGTTCTACCATGGAATTACAAAATGACACAAGCTGTCCAGATCATAAAGCAAAAGATCCAGAGTTTACCTAAACTACATCTTCCATATATGACCTTTCAGCTCATATTAGAAACTGATGTGTCAAATGACACTTGGGCAGCAGTCTTATTGCAGAAGAATGGCCCCAAATTGGAAGAAGTGTGTATATATACTTCAGGATGTTTTAGTGATACAGAGTCACGATACCCTTCATCACATAAAGAGATTCTTGCTGCCAAGAATGGAATTAAAAAATTCAGATTATTCTTAAAACTTGTATATTTTATAGTAAGAACAGATCTAAAACATATGAAGGGCATGTTATCTAATCAACATCTGTTGGAACAGGGAAACAACAGAATCTTACGATGGAGTCTTTGGATTGAAGAATTTGACTTTGAAATCCATTATAAACCTGGTAAAGATAATTGTGTTGATGATATTCTTACCAGAGAAGTTGTTGCTCATATAAAGAAAGATTAAACCATAAAATGGCTTCATCCTCCTTGAGCATAAGGGATGCTCCTCCACTTGGATTCAAATGGATCCTTGTGTGTAAAAATTGTGAATATTGTTATTGTTTTGTTTGTTTAAGTTGCAGCATAAAGTCTAGTCCAGCTTGTATAAATATTCTAAACAAATGGTTATAGACATACAACCATTGTATTTTCTACTTTGGTTATTTTAGAATGAGCCATAATATGGCTAGAGGATCAATCCCAGGAGGACCTATGCAAGGACAGATATATATATCTTACTTTATACACCTTGTATCACGTATGAAGATTATTGCAAGATAATGTTGCAAGTAAAGTATGATGGTTCCTGTTGGATAATCTTTGAATGCTCAACATTCAAAGAATCTCAGATCTGGTGGTTTGGATGGTTATATATCTTATTCTGGACTTATTGTCCAAGAGATATTCTTTTCTTTGGACAGAGTTCAGAGCTGAAATTGAAGAAGCCGCTCATTATGAAGGATGGTTCGTTTTTAACTTACATTCCGAGGAAGTGAGTTAAAATTTGAGAAGTTTGAACCACCTCTACCTCAAACATATAAGGTTATCAGTGAATATTATGGTTACTTATGTGTTCCAGAAGACGAGCTTATACCAGCCATGCAAGGATCTCCATTTTATAAATGTTTTAGCAGACTACCATCATTTTCCAATGAACATAGCTCTCCACCAAGCAGTCATTTCGATTATGGCAGTGATGGATCATTTGATTATATTGCTGAATATAATATAATCAATCGTATGGAAGCATGATGGGCCTCGTGGACCCTATTTTGTAATAATTGATATATTGATTCTTTTCATGTCTAACGGGCCGACAGTGGTGTCCCGTCAATTCTGTGGGTTCCTGTAGAACTCCACTTTGTACTCTTGTGTTCGTATTATTAGATTTGTGAATATTTGATTTTTATCTGTCATTCTGAAAAGTCGGTATGGGTCCCCATATGGCCAAGCCTCTAAGGGACGAGATAACAACTGTAGTCCACAGTTGCCCCATCAACTTAAAAGGAATATTGTATTACAGGCAGTTGCCAGTTTATGTTTACCGGCAACTTGTTCAAATTTGTATAAATAAGCCTCTCCTCATCTCATTTAGGCATTCGAAAATCTAGAGAGAGTCTTTGTCTAAGTCCTAGAGTCTTAGTGTGTCCGAGCAGTGTGTGTTCATTGGAAAATGGTGGTAGTCCACTAAAACATTTATAAAATGGAGATCCTTGCATGGCTGGTATATGCTCGTCTTCTGGAACACATAAGTCACCATAATATTCACTGATAACCTTATATGTTTGAGGTAGAGGTGGTTCAAACTTCTCAAATTTTAACTCACTTCCTCGGAATGATAAGTTAAAAACGAACCATCCTTCATAATGAGCAGCTTCTTCAATTTTAGCTCTGAACCATTGTTTGAAAGCATCCTTACTCTGTCCAAAGAAAAGAATATCTCTTGGAAAATAAGTCTAGAATAAGATATATAACCATCCAGACCACTAGATCTGAGATTCTTTGAATGTTGAGCATTCAAAGATTATCCAACATGAACCATCATACTTTACTTGCAACATTATCTTGCAATAATCTTCATACGTGATGCAAGGTGTATAAAGTAAGATATATATCTGTCCTTGCATAGGTCCTCCTGGGATTGATCTTCTAGCCATATTATGGCTCATTCTAAAATAACCAAAGTAGAAAATACAATGGTTGTATGTTTGTACCCATTTGTTCAAAATATTTATACAAGCTGGACTAGACTTTATGTTGCAACTTAAACAATCAAAACAATAACAATATTCACAATTTTTACACACAAGGATCCATTTGAATCCAGGTGGAGGAGCATCCCTTATGCTCAAGAAGGATGAAGCCATTTTATGGTTTTATCTTTCTTTATATGAGGAGCAGCTTCTCTGGTAAGAAGATCAGCAACACAATTATCTTTACCAGGTTTATAATGGATTTCGAAGTCAAATCCGTCAAGCCAAAGACTCCATCGTAAGATTCTGTTGTTTCCCTATTCCAATAGACGTTGATTAGATAACATGTCCTTCATATGTTTCAGATCTGTTCTTACTATAAAATGTACAGGTTTTAAGAATAATCTGAAATTTTTAATTCCATTCTTGACAGTAAGAATCTATTTATGTGATGAAGGGTATCGTGACTCTGTATCACTAAAACATCTTGAAGTATATATACACACTTCTTCCAATTTGGGGCCATTCTTCTGCAATAAGACTGCTGGCCAAGTGTCATTTGACGGATCAGTTTCTAATATGAGTTGAAAGGTCATATCTGGAAGATGTAGTTTAGGTAAACTCTGGATCTTTTGCTTTATGATTTGGACAGCTTGTGTCATTTTGTAATTCCATGGAAGAACTTTACTCAATCTTTTCTGAAGTATTCTGACCTCCTTAGCTTGGTTCTCATAGAATTGTCGGATGTAGTTCAAACAACCAAGGAATCTATGTAGTTGTTTTTGATCCAAAATTTCGTCAAGGAATTCAGAGAGCTTTTTCAAAATATGATCTTGGAGTTCTACTTCACCTTTAGATAGTATTAAACCAAGATGTTCGNCCCAACAAAGCTTTGAACGGCTAAGCACCAAACCATGTTTATACAAGAGGTCATAAACAACTTTAAGATGTTGTACATGAGATTTACAATCTACAGAACAAACAAGCAAGTCATCAATATATATAATGAAAAAATTAAGATGTTTGAAGATGTCATCCATTCTTTTCTAGAATTCTGATGGGGCATTCTTCAAACCAAAAGGCATCACTTTCCACTGGTACTGGCCATTTGGGACACCAAAAGTTGTCTTGTATATGTCTTTAGGAATTATACCAATTTGCCAGAAACCACTTTTCAAATCAAATTTGCTAAATACATTACACTTCCCAATTTTTGAAAACAACAATTCTTTTGATGGTAAAGGAAACCTGATTGGAAGTAGAGCATCATTCAAGGCTCTATAATTGATTACCAATCTAGGTTTTCCTCTCTTTTGCTCACTGTGTTTGTTGACATAAAATGCAGGACAAGCCCAAGGGCTTCTACTGATTTCTATCAACTTTCTTTCTAGGAGCTCTAATATTTCCTTCTGACAATAATCGCATTCTGTTGGAGACATGTGATTAGCAGATGCTTTCTGTGGTTTAGGAGTGTAATTTTCCTTATAAGGCAGGCTGACAAAATGCTTTTCTCTGGTCCAAAAAGCATTGGGGTAATCTGATGTACAATCTTTTTCTATTTTATCCTTGATATCTTGTATCATTTCAATACCATGCTTTTCAGTATGACCAATGATTTTCTGAATATGTATCAGACTGCTAGCAGATTTTTCGATTTGTTGGAAAGTTTGCTTTACTGCTATTCTTGTTTCATAACAAGATTTGTTGGGTACTTTAATTGTTTTACCCAAAATTGTAAGTTGTACAAAGTTACTACCTATAACGAAAGGCAAACATTTATTTACAAAATCTTGTCCTAACAGTATATCTACACCAGTATCATAGCAATAGAGTGTAACAGATACTTTGGCTTCCTGTATCAGTATGGGGAAGTCTGGGGCAATGTACTTGATCTTAATTTCAGACTTGTTGACAGCTTTGAAGGAGATATCAATTGGTTTCCAATAGTAGTCTGGTATAGCTCCATGCTTAGCACAGGAATTCATGGCACCTGTATCAAGTTGTGCATCTAATGTGTACTGCGGATATCCTTGGACCTTGAGACTTACAGAAATGACCAATCTGTCATCTAGGCCATTCATTTGCTTAGACTCATATGGTTCACTTTCTGTTTCTTCATTGAACATTTCTTTTTCTAATTGTTCATCTCTTTTCATCTTTAGAAAGTTCAATTATTCTTTCTGAAGTTTCAAGCTCTTCCATAAATCAGCAACTAATGCTTCCTTTTCTTTGATTGATTCTTCAAGATGAAATATAGTATTGTCTAAAGATTCATCTTCTAATGGAGTTTCCTTAATTGGTTCTGAAGATTTGACAATACTTTTTGCTCTGCTATCTTTTTTCTGGGATGGGATGAAATCAACATCTTTGGGTGTATAGTTGTGGATATTCACCACGCTTGGCTGCTGGATTTTGTCAATTTGAGCAGAGAGCTGTGAAATTTGAGAAGCATAGCGTCGGGAGAGCTAGAATTGTCCAGGAGTAAGTACAGACAATTTCTTTTGGAGAATAGACCTTTGTTGAAGGAGAGAAGTCACGTCTGTATAAGGAGACATCATTTTAATGTCTAGAAAGTGCATGGTTTCAACTATCTAGGATGAATCTGAATTAGTATCAGAATCTTGATCAATGAGGTTGTCGTCGAGAAAGGAGTCACTAGCCTCGGTTAGTGAAAGGTATTCACCATCTGAACGACATTCAACCAAATCCCATTCTGAAGGATCATAACCAGATTGAAATAGATCCATAATCTTTGATTGGAATTTAGTTTTAGTCCGCAGAGGACACTGAGAAGCCCAGTGGCCAGGCTTTTTGCAGATAAAGCAGGATGACTGCTTTGATTGATGTTTCTGTGGCCAACGTTTAAAATAGGCTTTATTCCTAGAGGCACTGTTTCTAGTAAACTTCTTAGGGTATTTCTTAGAAAATCCTCGTGACCTAGGTTTACATTTAAAACAACCACAATCCTTTTTACAGGATTCCTTTCTTTTTGTTACAACCAAAGTGATAAGTTTATGCAAATGTATCACAGACACATGAGTCAAAACCTAATTGTTTCTTCACAGATTTATTTGTTTTCCTGCGAAGACATTCTTTTTGCAGAGCCATAACTATATGCTCATGCAAGCTTGCTAGAGAGAGTTGTGGTATATCAATATTCAATTCTTCAAATCGATCTCTAACCAGGTCAGGTACTTTTCCAAGCATTGCAGACAAATATTTTCTAAGGTACGCTACATTGTCTGGTTCTGGAGATTTATACAATAAATCTTGCATTGTACATAAAAATTCAGGGAGTTGAGAGATATGGCATAATTGTTGATTCATAAATAAATCAGCATAATGATTTGAATCTATTTTTGCATTGCCATAGAATTCATGTACAACTGCTTTTATAAGCTCTTCTATAGGATTATCATGATTCATTAATCTGGGCTTATCTTCTTCCCGGATTATGTCCCACCAGAGTCCTAAATTTCCTGTAAATCCCCAAGTTAACCTCAAGGCTAACTCGTTCCAGGCTATTTTGTTTTGAAATATAATTTTCTGGGTTATTGCCCATGCCTGCCATTTCTGAAAGATTAACATCATTTCATTCTTGGATCTGCAATTTAGGTTTGTTATTGGGGCATATTCTATGTTTTCTCTGGAGAATGAGGCATGTTCGGCAGAATTAGCCGGATCAAACGGGACTTTCTTGCAAGAACCATATTTGGAATTGCACCATTTTTCCCAAGCAGATTGGAAAGCATTTCCACCTGCTTCATCATGTGAAGAACGAGGTGCATTCTTGGTAGAACTTTCAGCTTCATCTATCCCTTTTATAAATGGGACTAGGGATATGTTAACTTGTTGTACTTTGCAGATGTCTTCTTTCAGAGTAGAAGACTGTTTCTTTACTAACTCTATCTTTTCAGTTGCTATTTCCAGAACTTCAACAATTCTTGCCAAAACTGGGTTTGGAACTTCCTTAGCTAACTGTTTAAAAGTTAGATGCTTGTGTTCCTCTTTGGAACTGGTATTACCAAACCAATTGAAAGAAGCATGTCTTTCAATATCATCAAATTTAATAGGAGAAGGAGTCTCCTTTTCTTTTTCAAAAGAATCTTTCAGACTCAAAACAACAGTTTGAATTGTATCTAATTTTTCAAGAATTTGTACAAGTTGTGACTTTAGATATTCTTGATTATTTTCTAAAGAATCTATTTCTGAATGAAAACCATTCATATGTATCTTTGTCTGTAGCACATCTTGTGCTATATCATCAATATTATGTGCAAGACAGACCGATTGGTAGTTTGCATAATTTTGCAATCTCACTATATCCTGAGATTGTCCAGCATCTGCTTTTCTATATTTAATAAACTCTAGGTCAGCTACAAGATCATTCTTGAACGACGGAGTATGATTTCCTGGCCCAAGATTCCTTTGAGGAAGGGTAGCCTTTTTATCCCTGTCACTCCTTGGTAAAGGGATATTCATCATTTTGATTTGGAGGATAACTAGATCTAGACATTCAGGACAGTTGGCATGTTGGCCACTATGTTCTATTTTGGATTGGAATGTCCGGAAATTCTTGGGAGCAGATGGAATATGAGATATTCTTGTAGTTTCAGAAGGTTCAGGAGCTTGCTCTTGTGTAGGAATTTGTTTTTGGCAATAATAGCAGTTCTTAGAACCTTTCTGGTGTAACATCAAATGATCATCTAAAGCAAACTTATTTAAAACAGGTTTATATACAGGGGCTTTAGAGAAAGAGGAAGAAGATGAATATCTAGCAGAAGAGGAAGAATTTATTGGATGTGAATCAGAGCTACTAACTGATAGAGAAGATAGATCTAAATCATTGTTTCTAGTACTCTATGATCTTCCTATTCTTAATACATTCCTTCCAGAGAAATTGTGTTCAATCTTGAGTTCTCTAGCCATAGGAGGCGATATTTTGGAAGAAATAGGTTCATATTCTGCAGACCATTCATCAATAGTAGTAAGCTTTGCAAAACCTAATGTAAGAGGTGAAACATTGCCTGGTCCAACCACCACGCTTTCGGAAGTAGCGCATTGGAGTAATTTTGGATTTAGCGTTGGCAGGTTGTGGAAACAAAGCGAAGACAGGTAGTTGTATGAAGTTGGGCAATATTTGAAGCTTCAGCCATATCAAAACCAGAAAACTGTACATAGGCTTGAAGTAGAGTAGAGATATAGGGGTCGGTCAATGAAACTTGAAATCTGGGTAGGGCAGACGACTAGACAGGGCAATTGTGCAAAGGAGCTTGGAATCCAGATATTAATGCATCAGAGAAATTATTATGCCGTGAGTCTATGGTGCAGTTTAGTACAGATGTATTTAATCCTGGTATGACTAACGAATTTATTCCAAACTGTATAAGGCCAAGATGGACATATTGATATCCATGTTCTGATCCCCAATCAATATCAGCTTGTTGGATTAGAGGAATTTGATAGATGGTTTGACCAAGAGAGAGAGGCACATTATGAGAACAATACCTAATAAGAGTAGAAGCACGAAACTTGAACATAGGCAAATCATAGATTTTTGAAGGTTCTATCTCAGGCATCCTCCAATTTATATCGGGCTCATACTCCTGAGCAATTAATCTAGTATTATAGAGAGATTTAGACGAACATGACTGACTAATAAAATGTTTGTACCATTTTATTAGAACCATTTATATATATATATATATATATATATATATATATAAGGTATATATATATTACATATTTTTAGTTACATTTTTTAATTGTTTTTTTTCTTCAAAATCTAGTCAAAATTTTAGAAGAATTGTTAAAATTGTACATATCAATTGTTGAGATTACATAATTTAGGTGTAATAGGGGTTTTTGAGTGCGCTAAATCTAAATCTAAATCTATTTATACAATCAAAAATGCAATTTTAGCAACAAAAAATTGCAATTTGACCAAAAATATTGAACGTTTAGACTTCTTCTATATACAGGTATGTGTTTTTATTTAAAAAAATAAATAAAGTATGAGTTTTACGACATAACTAAATATCATAATACAAATTGTATTTCTTAGCTCTAGACAACTAAGTTGGAGAAAATTTACTTTAAATTATTGAACTTTTGATTATCGGATTTAAATTATTGATTTTTTTATTGGTATGAAGATTATGATGGGACTTAATTGTCCCTTGTATATATGAATTTTTTTTAAGTATTTATGAGATGTAAAAACCAATTTCAAAATAATCAATTTGAAAAATTCTTAAACAATCATGTACAATCACATTTAAATTTATTTTGACATCCCTATTATCATTGCCACCACCTTTCTATGTTGACTCTCACTATAATTATTACTCTTCCATCTTATAAACATAGACACAAGTTCAAGTTGCAACAATAAGAGCAGTTAGAGATCGAAAGAAGGAAATGAGATGTTGAACTACTCAACATAAAAGAAAATTTCATAATCTTGCTTATCCAAAGCTTCTTGTTGTTCTTTAGAAGTATGGAGTCACCACCAACATCTCATCAAGATCCATAACCTATATAGAGAGATCAAGATGCCAACACCATGAATGAGGTAGATTTATGAACATTTTTTGTTTTGTAATTATGCTCTGTGTAATTTTCAATTTTAATTGTTTTTGTTACTATTCGAAGCCCTTTCTAACTTTCACTAAATCAATTCTACTTTTTATCATCACATTGTGTGAAGAACACCGACAAATCAAGTATAATCTATTTTTTTTTGTTATGTATAGTTCTCTCTATCATCTAGCATTTAGATATATAATTATAAGCTAATGATTGCAAGACTTACATTTCCCCTAATTTATTTTCAGTACCTATGACTGATTGATTTTTTATTCAAGGAAGGCAATGTACATACCATATACTGGTTTTTGTTTTCGTAGCCCAATGATTCTTTGTTTTTTCTCGAGTAGGATTCTTCAAGCAAAGCAACACTTTGAGAAAGTTGGCTCGTATGTTGGAGCTCCCTTAGTTGGTTTATTTGATGCCACTTTCAACATCTCCCTCTATCTAGAGACCGAAGATGGGAAATCTCAGTAAGATCCTTTACTTATGTTCCCATTCACTTGTTCATATCTATAAACATAAACCAATGGGGGGGAACATATCCATACTATCACATGGTTAGACCCACAATATGAATTTGGTTGAGTGCTCCCATACTTGTAGTCGGTTGAGTGCTCGACCTGGTAATCAAGCATAAATGGCATGTCCTGATCAATTAAGTGTAAATGTCCTCAACCAATCAAACATGGATGAACTCATTCCTTAGTTATTGCTAGGAAAAACTCAATTATCTACTATCCAATTTTTTCTCTAATGGAATGAGTGGAAACAAGGAGAGACAAGAGGTTGATGGGGACGAAGGTGGAAGTAAATCAATCTAACCAACAACCACTAAGAAAGAAAGGAACAAAATTTCTCAATATCTCTCTATCCACATCCTTTCTCCCGATAAGAGTGTTTGTTCTCTTGACCTTACCATTCCTTGACCTTCTCTCGATAGACCTCCTCTCTAACCCACCACCAAAGGAATCACACAACAACAACAAAAAAAAAAAAAAAAATTGATTATTTCTAGTAACCTACACTCCATAATCAACAACCAATATCTCCTCAAACCACACATGCTCATCCAAAGGCATTCAACCATGAAACATTATCATGATTAAATCAACACATAGAACCCTAAAACCTTCCATAGTTAGATTAAAGGATAGACAACTATATAGAAAATAAATAAATAGTTAGATCAAAGAGTAAACAACTATATATAAAATAAATAAGGATAAAAAGAAAAACTCATGGAAATATATATATATATAACCATAAATTCATGCTACACGTAAAGTTTTGAGAAAACTTTGGCATTGCTATTTTGAAAAGATTTTGACATTGCTCGACAAAACAAATGGCATAAGCACAATCTCAACATATACATAAACATTATATTAAATGTGAAAGTGATGAATTTAAACAAGTAGTTTCACACCACCTTTTGTCATAATAATTAAATCTAACTATTGGTTAAAGTAAACAACATTGTAATTAACAATCTTATCTCAGTGTCATATATGAATTTAAGATAGTTGTAATTACCTTACCCTGCCTACTTGTAATGTTGTAATGTAAGTAACCCTGTAAAATTGACACACAATGAGATGAAATAAGGAATGTGAATCTGGTGGTCTTCAAATGTGATTAAAATATCAACTACTAAAAAAAATATCATTAAAATCCCTCAAAGGCATTATCAACTACTAAAATCCCTCCATATGAATTAATGATTGCTTGGAAAATATCAACTACTAAAAAAAGCTCATTCAAATCCCTCAATAACTCATTCAAATGCATTAATGATTACTTGGAAATGATGGTGAAGTGTCCCCAACCCCAATTAAAATATCAACAACTAAAAAAGCTCATTCAAATCCCTCAATATGAATTAATGATTACTTGGAAAATATCAAATAGCTCATTCAAATCCCTCAATAGGCATTAATGATTACTTGGAAATGATGGTGAAGTGTCCCCGGCTCCTATCCAAACAACACTGTTTACAAGTGCTCAATAATAATAATTATTGTAGAGTGTACAAAAATCCCATAGTGGCATTTCTTTCTCGATTTTATATTTATTTATTTTATGTGTGTGCATGTACTCCCATGGAATAAAATCTTAGTTGAGTGGCTGGCAATCTCCTTTTCTATCTTGGAGTGATCTACCTCCATTAAGTAGACATTGCCATGTTTCTTTATGTTGTGATCTTGTTGGGGCTTCTACATGACATCTTAGTGATATTGTTCAATAATGATAATATTATGCTATGTCTGGAAGTAGCATGTGCCTCTGTGTTGTCTTGTCCATACTCTTAAATCATTTTCTTTTAGTCTATCACTGTTGTACTATGCGTGAATGATTCTCCATAACCATAATATAATATGTTTGGTATTTTATTTTTTATTATTTTTTTTTAATGGATGATTCTCCATTATCATAATAGTTGCATGGTTAAGGTATAATGATTAATTTTCTTAATTTTATATTCTATTATTTTAAGTTGTGATATTGATATCTGCATAATAGTTGCATGGTTAATGTATGATGATTAATTTTCTTAATTTTATATTTTAAATTTTTAAGTTAGACTATAAAGATTACATCTTGATTTTAATTTATATAAATTTTTATTTTTTTCATTTTGGTGTATTTACTTCATTATCAAGGAAATAAATTTTCAATTATTATGTTTGGTTTTTTATTATTTTCAAATAAATTTTAATATATAAAAAAAATTGTGAATATATCTATAACGACAAGAAATACACATGAAGATTGATAACCACTTAAAACACCACATGTCACTGATGTAAAACATCTTCCTAAACCAAAACTATGCTAATAGTTGATCCAGATACCACAAGATATAACCATAAGTCTTTGTTGTAGTCAAGTGGACCCGACATTGGTGTGGACATCAGATCTTTTTTCAAGACATCAAATGACCAATGTGCATGATCGCCCCAAATAAACAAGACTCCCTTTTTCAAAAGGCACATGAAACCTTTTGTAATCTCAGCATAATTGGCAATAAATCATTGCAAAAAAAATTCCTTTCCCTAAAGGATTTGAAGTTGGTGGATGTTGCACAAAGGAGGCAATTTAACTATTGCCTCAACCTTAAATGGGTCGACCATATACCTATCCGTGGAAAGGATGAAATCTAGCAATCACCCAAACACAACACCAAAAATTCACTTGTGAGGATTCAAATGAATTTTATAGCGTCAACATATTTTGATTATTGTGCTAAGATGAGCTAGATGATCGGCCCTTCTCTTTGATCGAATGGCCAAGTCATCCAGATAAACCTCAAAAATATGTTTAGTATCGCAAAAGGCATACGACATGTCCCACTAAAATATAACTTCAACATTTTTTAAACCAAATGACATTTTCTTGTAGGAAAAAAGTGTCCCAAGGATAGATAAACACAATTTTGTGCTAATCTTTTAGGTAAATATGAATCTGATTATAGTTGGAAATTTCATCCATGAATGAAAAGATTTTATTTTTGGCACATTCATTGATAATCTGATTGATGAATGGCGTGGAGTAATTGTCTTTAGGGCATGCTTTGTTCAAATTGTGAAAAATCGATACATACATGAATGCTCCCCTACTTCTTATCCATGGGAACTATGTTTGACACCCATTCAATTAGGGGGACAAGGTAGATAAAACTAACATTTCAATAGTTTTCCCACCTTTTCCTTGATAGCAAATGTTTTTCAAGGATTTACTAGTCACGGATTTTGTCAATGGGCTTCACATTGTAATATGTTTTTATCTTGTGTTCGAAAATCCAAGGGTCAATGCTCATAATTTCCTAATAAAACCAAGAAAAAACTTCATGATACTCTTTAAAGAGAGCAATATATATCTACACTCATTAAGGAGAACAAACTACTCCAATCAAGAAATTTTCAACAATACTAGATTTTATGGAAATATCGATTAGGATGGTTTTAGAAATGTTTGCATTGTTTTCTTCCACAAACACATTAGGTGTTGGGATGAAACTCTCATACCAAAGAATATCTATGGGCATTGTTAGACTGTGAGTCCCTAGACAATCACAAAGTTTGAGATCATTTTTTTATGAGTTGTTATCCTTATCCATTGATGAGGTGTTGTCATTATCCACTAATGAGATCTAGATCTACAAGTGGTCAAATACATGTACTATATATTGATATATTTGGAAGAATACATGTGTTGAGTTGACTTCAAGCATGTTCAACCAATTCTTGTGTGATGTTTGATTGTGTATGTTAATGTTTTCTATTTCTTAACATGGTATTACAACTCCTTGAGTCATGAGGGGCCTAGTAGTTCTATGATAATAATTCATGGAAGGTGAGGTATTGTAGATCAATAGTAGTGGTCCATGGAATCGAGGACTTGATAGTGCCATGGTAATGTCCCATTGAAGGCCATTGAAAATTCAATGATGAAGTGACGATGATGTTGTCTACACCAATAATATTGCATATCTACATCCATCAATGTGATAGAGAGGACATCAATGAGTTGGTATGAATCCTTTCAATTCTTCTAGTTAACTGGTGTAAGATTTTTTTGTCATTCACACTTGAGATATGTCATCAAGTCATTGTGATGAAAGTTGAAAAGTAGGTATCCATTTTAGATATTTATTCTAGATCTGAAGTCTAGGTTGTTCAAACTCTTCTTCAATAATAAATTTGGGCAGCCTCAATCCAATTTGAAAATTCATTGTTAGAACTACTCCCAAATTTATTATCCCACTCATAATATATTGTTTTTTCTTTATTTCAAGATCTATTGTAGATATGTAGTACATATTTATGTATTGTAGATATATTGTTGCAAATGTGATATATCCTCTTGCAATTAGCACGTTGAACAATGATCTCATTGAGGTGAGAGAAAATCATCGATGATTAACAGTTCTGACCATCAAGATTGTTTCAACAATCTCTTCAAACAATTAACGATATATAAAAGTAATTGTAAAATGATCTAACTCTTCAAGAAATTAGCACGAATTGTCTTTGATCTCATCATCCTAATAGAAATTGTTTCACCAATCTCAATAGTAACCAAAGACATGATCTAAAATACAAAGCCATCCTCCAGTAATTCACTATTTGAAATTTGTAGAGTGTTCTGTTTTATCTGATCTCACCAAGATGTGAACTTGGGTTATTGGATTCAAAGTCACATATTTTTTCAATGGACAAATTACCAATAGAGTAGCAGAAGTTCTAGACATTTCTCTTCCTTTGCTAATTTGATATGATTGTGTGTACTTACATCTGCAGTAGTGATCAACATGTCCTAAGAAATAAATATATGAAGTTGGTTGGTTTTGTGTTCAACATAGTTAGCAGCGTGAGCAATGTTATATTCAATAATATTGCACTACTCACCCTTTGCCTCAACAACCATGGCCGTATTGAGGAAAACTTGGTGTAGCTCAAGTAAACTCCATTTAATATCCTTAATAGAATCAAGCCACTCTTGTATTTCATATATGATTTCAAGAATAAGATCTTGACCCTACTCTTGGATGGCTTTTTGGAGAATGTTTTCACTCTCTCGTGTTGAAAGGATTTTTTCAATTATGTATTCATTTGTACCAAGCAACAACCAATCAATAAAGATGTCAAGACCAACAAATATTTAGGTTGATTAAAAAGTAACTAATGGTGTTTATATTGGAAACAAATGGTGTTCAAATACGGAGTGGTAAATTTAAAAAAAAAAATCACACTTTATACCACATGGGTGGTGTAATGAAAAACTCATTTCTTTATATTGGAAGTTGACATGTTCATATCATAAGGAAGTAAGGATGAAGGGAATGACATCATGAGTTGATGATAGTAGGTGATACTATGGTCAAATAAAAATACTTTGAAGACTTGAGTTTCAAGTTGATATAAACAAACAAACCAAAAAAAAAGTTATTGAATAGTGTTTTCAATAGTTGAAAATCAAATTGTTTTTTTCTCAAAAGCCTTGTCAAAGTAAGTTGAAGGCTTGTATTATTGTTTTTTCTCATAAAAATTGTGAAAGAAAGTTGAAGGTTGAAGGATTCTCATTGTATTTGAGCATGCCATTGTGTTCATAAGAAGGATATTATAATAAAATCATATTTTTTTGTCAAAGTAAGTTGAAGGCTTGTATCATTATTTTTTCTCATAAAAATTGTGAAAGAAAATTGAAGGTTGAAGGATTCTCATTGTATTTGAGCATGCCATTGTGTTCATAAGAAGGATATTATAATAAAATCATATTTTTTTTGGCTCATGTGTCCTAGACCTAGCTTGAAATCAGAATAAAGGGGTTTTAGGAGCACTTTTCCTTGTGTGTGATTGTGCAAGATTTTTTTAGATGCTTGTGATGTTCAGTGTCTAGTCTTTTGGAACATATTTAATTTGGGAAATGAGTAAGCACAGTAAGTGGAAATTTGTACATCCATCAAGAACAACACTTTTTAAAATCAAGAGTTGATTAAATCATTGAATTGTAAATATTGAAGAAAATGATAAGTCAATTAATTTGAGTCATTGAATTAAGAGTAGAGTTACAAACCCTTGTGAAAATCGTCAAAAAGAGACCTACTTGAAATTAAATAAGGAGGTCATTTTCAAAGTGAAAATTATTATAAAAGATCTCTTTGGGGTGCATTATAGATAGTACCTGACACCCCAAGGTTTTTGGAGATGAGTACAAGCAAGCGTGACAATTACAAATCTAAACTGGGTAAAGGAGGAAAACATTTACAAAACACCAATCAAGATATCAAATAATTGCAAGACTCCTTACATGATTTGGATATTTCGGTTGTTAATATCCACAAGAAAATTGATTGAAGCACTTCAACTAAAGTTAATTGAAAAAGAATAGCAATTTGAGAACATGATTGATGCAACTTGTGACATAAAGGACCTCATACAAATTATGGATGTTATTTGTGACATAGATGATCTAATGCAAATGCTTGATGTTGCTTGTGACACAAGTGATCTAATAGGAATGGTTAAAAAAATACAATAACAGAGATGGTTATGATTCCTTACTAGGTTATCAAATGGAATTATGCATCAATAGTGAATTAATGAAGGAAATTTTTGTTGAAGATGAAGCACAAGCAAAATCACAAAGTGATAGCAACAACAGTAAATGTGAATTTGAAGTTACAAAAGAAAACATTTATGAAGAACATCAAGAAGTGCAAAAAAATATTTCCAAGATGATTGTCAGACCTTGGGAAGAATTGCTATTCAACAAGAATCGACATGGCTTAGGATATGATCAAGGCAATAGTTTTCATATTCTAGATTACTCCAAACTGGTTCAATTTATGAATGCAAGATTCTTGAGAAACGTTTGAAGGCTCCATAAGTAAATGAAGAAGTTAATAATGTTGATGATAAAAACATTGAACAACTTCCTTATAAATTCTAGCAATGCAATTTACGTTTTGAATTTAATCAATGTACCCTACAAATGAAAACAATCTAGAAATACAACTATAAAAACTACAAAAAATGCATAAAATGCAAAGAAATATTTTTTGATTTATTTGTTTATTTCCAATTATCTATGAAGAAAGTCATGAAAATCACATTCAAATCCCTAATATAAAGATCCTAAAACCCCAATTTTGCAAAAAGATTCATAACAGGGTAGGCAAATTCTAAGTGTGCAATGATTTTTTCAATCTACAAGAGATGTTTGCAAGTTGCTTTGCAGCAAATTTCATGTGCCCGTGATTTTACTAAAGGAAATTCATGGGCGTCTACATTTACCATTGAAGATATCAACATGGAATTGGTCCAAAAAGGCAAAAAAAATCACTAAACAAGCTAAAAAATGCAATTTTTTGTTCTACTATAGCAAGAAAGGGAAAATGACATCTAATATGCAGACCAAACTTTAGTGAGTTGGACAAAATATAAGAGAGAGACCCTAAGAGGAAGAACTCACAAAGTTCTCCCTAGTGGAGTCACCAAATCTATTTTAGGGAAAAATCCCCAATGACTTAGGGTGGATCATCGACAAAGAAAACAAAAGATATGCTAACTATAATCAAGAACCAATCGGTTACAAAATATAACTACAAAGGATAAAAAGAAAGAAGAAAATGTTGTGATCTGATGGTTGAGTAATTTGTGTTTTATGATGTAATTACAATCCTATCTTCAGATCTACACACAATATAAACAACCAACCTTCCTCAAATCCAAATAGGCATATAACTGTTATTAATGATAAATATATAAAATGATAACATGAGTACACAATGAACTTATTCTAACTAATTATCACGAAACCAGTTCAACCTTAAATTTAGAATTAAAAATAAATCATTAAGTTTATTAATCATGAACAACAAATACATATAATACATGATAGTTGTTGTAGGCACCTTCCTCGCATGAGACCGAATTCCTCCTATATGGGTCACTTATCTATTTATTCTCCAGCTATCCTCTCCAACTTTACTATGGCTGGGAAAACCTTTTAGAGGTTTTAACCCAACTCAAAGTAGTGAATAAATTAAGAGCCAACGGGCTCTAAAGAGGGGAAAGCAATAAAATTCCAAGATTACTCCTCTATCAACTGCTCATGCATATCCTTTCTTTCAATGGACTCTTGTCCCTTTTCCCAAACACTAACTTTATTTATATCAAGTGAATGTAGTTAAGACAATTGGGGGTGAAAGTTAGGGCTTGCAGAGATGTATGGATTCCGTGGATTCTACTCAGGAGCATGCATTTAATGCATATTTATAAATTTTTCAACTTTTTTTAAGGTGGTTGTGTGTTTCCTTAAGGAAAATCATGGGAAACATGCATGTTTCTTGAAGAAAACTCAGGGGCATGTCATAAATGAAAGAGTTATTCGTGCATGCAGAAAATAAAAAGTTAATCAATTACAAGTAAATGACCAATAAGGTACATCTGGTCAAAGGTGACCAAACATAGCTATAACACTTTTTCCAACAATTGCATACGTACCTCTCTCCACAACTAATAAAAATTAGTCAAAGAATTGACCTCATTATCAAACACATATTTGTAGCAGAGTTTCCAAAGAACAAATAATGTTGAAATTTTGAGACAATGCCATATACCAGCCACCAAATCACGAATCACAGATCCAGAATCCCCCAACAACATTTCCCTCCAATGAAGATGCCCTTGAAGAATACTTGCCACCTGCAACCAAACCTGCTCCCAACAAGACCTCACAAAATAACAATCCCATAAAATATGCTTCATTGTTTATGCCTTTCGACGAGAGAGATAGAGTCTGTCAGAAAGGCCACTCTTGACCAATTGAGCCTTGAAGGGGAAGCCCTAATAGATCACCAGCTAGGAAAACACATAGAGCTATAAGAAACCTGCACTTATGACACACTATGCAATCTTTGAATCCAACAAATCTCAATATTCGATGAAACCCGTCGAGCATTCAAATTTGGTATTATCAAATGCCTCTGATGCAAAATGGAGGAACGTCTATGTGAATCATACTGGATCACACCAGAAAGGTTTGGTATGTTAATATTCATTTTGAACAAATATTCTTGCAGGATGAGCCCAACGATCTCCAAAAAAGTGATTTGATCCACGTGAGACAATGCAAACTCTTGAGCCATTGAGTGTCAATCCTTCCAAGAGCGAGAATTGACATTGCACAAATCCCTTCAGAAAAAACATCTTATTCTTATTGAATCTCATTGCCTAAAAGCAAGGAAGATTAGAGACACAAGTGTCTTCCAACTTCCAACTCCAAATCAACCTTCCTTTTTCCAACTCATTCTAGAACAAACTTCCAATACATTCATTGTTCTATTTTTTGAGTCATCTTAAGCATAATTCCCTTTTTTATTTTGCACATCTTCTTTCCCTTAATTGAGGTTATTCGTTCATGAACATTAATATTAAATTAGATTAGATTATAAGAAAGGAAATAATAACGAAGAAGAAAAACGAAGACAAGTTGATTATGTTTATTATTAAGAATATCAAGGTTTTGTTGGATTTCGCTAGTACAAGAGCAAAATGGCAATCCTTTGGGCCTATTTTTGAAGATGGACACCAATCATGGCTTAAAGGGTCTCCTTATATATGCTCACATTTATGTAGAACTTGATGTGATTTGGGATCTCATATAGTAGATTGTTTTGAAGTGAAATCATTCTTGACATGTTCAAAACATGGATTATGAGAATACATCATGTAGGTGATGATTATATCACACAGTAAGTCATTTGAAGGAGCCTTGCACCAAGGCTAGGATCACATCCAATACTAAGGGGAATATTACAAAACCATGAGATTGGAACCCAACTTGTAGAGCAGCTTAAATGTTGAGTGTTCTAAGTTCGATGCTTTCATAAAGGTCCTAGTACTTCATGCTAAGGCAAGAGAGCGTCCCTCGACTATAGCTCTATAAATTGCACAAAAACCCTCATGTGTAAATTATTTTGACATATAACTCCTAAAGGGCACTAAAAAGACTACATTTTCTAAATAATTTTGATCTTTAACGATATACAATACCTTTGACCAATTCAAAAAATACTCCACATTTAATTTTACTAGAACCTTTACCAACTTTACATACTTTTATTAAACAAAAAATACCTTCAAAATAGAATTAAACAAAAAATATATATATATNATATATATGGTTATATATATATAAGTCCTTATTCAAGAAAATACAATCTTATTAGTATATTTGTAGACATATTTACGTAGTGTGATATAAATGTGCACTTGAGTGACTTCGTTTGATTCGGTTCACATGGTTAACGATTGAATATTAGATCCTCCACGTGTCAATTATGGAATATTACATTCCGGTATTAATTTAATGTTGGGATCTCAAACCCGAACATAATTTTGCAGAGTATATTCCCTTATTGACAATATAATTATATGTGTTTTTATTTCTTAAAAAATGAAAGGCATGCGTGTGTTTTACAATATTACTAAATGTATATTATAAAAATAATATTTCTTACACTTAGACACTGAAGTCGAAGGGAAAATATATTGTTTCGTAATGTCATCTAAGGTAAGGAATATGATTCGTATAAAACGCAAATTTAAAAGCAACAAAGTGAAGATAAAGATATAGTACAAAGTGTGTTAGTTGGATTAGGTTATTGATTGTGGGGTCCTTCCCTATGTAACACTCATTTCAAAAGTAAGTTTCCCTTGTTAGTACCTAGAGATTCTTTGTTGGAAGCATCTTTATGACCTAATCATTTGGATGCACCATTTTATACTTGACTTTCACTGCACAAGCACTACCAAAATTTAAATTATCTTGGAACTACCAACTTTTCTATATATATATATGAATGTGCACTTTCAAAATATAGAAATGTTAAGCAACAAGACTCAAATCATTTCATTTCCCCATAATCTC
>SNQJ01S0032953.1:48983-80289 GCA_010110895.2 Picea sitchensis
TGAGAAGGAGAGCAATTATATTAAAAATATTTATTTGTTCATTTGATAAATATAATTAAACATTATTGCAAAATTGTTTTCTTCCTATATCAAGTATATGTTCATTTTAGGGCTCTGCGGCTAGGTTTCGCTAGCCGCATCCCTTGTCTCCTTGGAGAAGGGTGCGAGTGGGCATTAGACCCTTCCAAAGCTCGGATGACGGCAGTGGAGGTGGAGGTTTTGGGTGGCGACTATGCAGGCTACGGGTGGAGCGTCATGTTTGGGCGCGTGACCCTATTCTGCGTGTTTAAACCTTTCCAGGGTGGGCGGTTTTGGACTGTTCAGGGTCTCGGATGGCGGCGGTGGAGGATTTGGGTGGCAACGGAGTAGGCTTTGGGTGTGTGCGCCAATATGGGTGCAAGTCCCTTGTTGCGGGTGGTGACGGTTGCTCTGCGGCTGATTGGGGTTGAGGAGAATGCATAGAGCCAAGCTTTTTTTTCTTTGTGCTTGAGTCTGCCAGAACTGGTGGCTCCTTTCTTTTCTCCTGGGTAGTCTTCGTTGTTCGAGGGCTCGTTTCCTGGGGAATGATAGCATCAGAGTTTTGCAGGGCAGTGGTTTAGGGGATATTGATGCGGCTGGTTTCTTTGTTTTTCTCTTTGGTTTTTCTGGCTCCTCTTGACCTCTCCCTCCTTGACTTGAAGAGGTATTGGACCAGAGCTTTGAGGTCCATCTGAGGGTGTGCAGCATTTAGGCTTATACTTTGAGGTCCTTTAGGGGCGTGCGGTGTTGGATAAACTCTTTGAGGTCCTTTGAGGGCAGGCGACTATTGGTTTAACATCTTTCTGGGTTCTGTTGGGGTTTTTTTCCCTGTTTTTTGTTTCTCTTTTACAGCCTGCATGCTGGGATGTGTGTGTTGAGGCTCTTTGAGCTTGGTTTTGGACTAGTACTGCTATGGACTCTTGTGGGGTCATGAAGATGTAAAAAAATATATTTTCACTAATATAATGAGCAAATTTTCTTCTGGAAAAAGTATATGTTCATTTTGTTTTTTTTGAGAGTGATTAATTTCTTTCTTTCTTTTTTGAAGGAAAATCTCATAAGGAAACCTTTGAGCACTTCCCCACATTTCATAGAGGGTATCCAATATAAACATGTCAGCACTGATTATGATGTTTGACCTGATAAGGAGATCAATTCAGGCACACAACAACATATCCAACTTGTGGGGTCAACCCCAAGACCTCCTACATGAAGCTCAAAGCATTCAACAACTCAAGTTAGCCCAACATGCTAGTTCACAATTTGTTTATTTTCATAAAAAAAAATAAAAATAGACAAGGTGTTATAGTTTCTTCTTGAAGAGACCAACATTATATTTTAAAATATATAATACAAAAAAAAGTAAAAAAAGTATCAATTTGGAAATAAATCCAACCATACAGATATATCAAGGCAATAAAAACATATTAGATAGATAAATTTCCTTGAGGTAATAAGAGTTATTGGGTTCAAATCCTTCTCTTCCCTCTTAATAGATACTTAAATAAGTTAAATGTTAAGCGAGGCAACGAGGTTGCTCCTAAAACGTATATCTCCTTGTATTCCGATGTTATTTTAGACCCTTTCAATTGAGTCATTAGGTGCACACT
Source organism: Picea sitchensis (assembly GCA_010110895.2). NCBI lineage: Eukaryota > Viridiplantae > Streptophyta > Pinopsida > Pinales > Pinaceae > Picea > Picea sitchensis. Next base: position 50,612 of record SNQJ01S0032953.1, read on the forward strand.
TAGTTGCATAAGTCATAGCATGGCCCTTGCACAGTACATGAGTGATAACTAGGCACAACCAAGTATGGAAAATAAGGGTCATTTAAAGTCTAGGATTCATTTAACTTGTGCACATCCATCTTAAATTCGGATATATTTAGCATCGAGAAAAAAGAAGAAGAAATAAGTCGAGATGAAAATCTCTTGATGGTTAAAAGAGCATGAGTTAAGATGGATCTATGCTGGTTTTTGTGTGTTGTTTTCTAAAAGAATAACATTTCAGAGTTCCCCCTCTTACCTAAGTACTTGGATGGAGGATGACATTAATCACTAGCAGCTCATGCATGGCTAGTAACCCCAAAGAGATTGATTGGAATGGATCCCATTACCTCCCATTGTGATTACACTTTTGGCGATACGACTGAACCAACCAAACTATACCTTTGGCCTATATATATATATTCTTGGTATTTTTTTAATATTTTGATTTATAAGCATGAATGTTGCACATCTCCTCATATTGGCTCGTAGAATGCACCTCGATTCTCTTGATGCAATAAAATTCTAAGGAGACTTTCCTAAGGCCATTAAAAGACTTTCATGGATATCTCTCTTTAATGTTGTGGGTATTTGCACCACATTAATACAAAGTTGAAGGTTAAAGCTTGACACTAAACTATCAAAAGCATTTACAAATGTAAAAGGAAATGAAATTTTTTGATAAAAAATTATAAGTTGTAATGCTTTGGGAAGAGATCTCACTCTCTTGTTTACCTAACAATATTATAGCTTCTATGTTATTGGTGGTGAAATTCTTGGTTTGAGATATTTACAAATAGAAGATTAAGTTGTTAATGTCCTTGTCAAAAGATCGAAGTTTAGCCTAAGATATATCATTACTTTCTAAGTTTATCTTAAGAGTTATGTCTTGTAATATCACTATGGGCTTGACTCATTGATTAAGCATGGTGGTAATATTCCTCTAACCAAGGTTTAATTTCCCCAAGCATTAGTGATATGTTTAGTCCCTTCATTGAAGGGAAGTCATTATCGATAACACAAATAAGATATGCATGGTGTGGACATAACTCTAACCTTTATTGTGATCTTCACCTAGCCATTGGAATAACTATTAGTGAAGAATACAAAGATTGGATCAACATATCAATATTAATAGAACTTTTAACACTTGAAAAATAAAATTTCATAGATGAATTTATCTTGGTTCAACCACAATGGGACAAAATCTTTCATGTCCACATGGACATTTCAAATGTCGCAATCTAAATGTCATTCTTTTTTTTCCAGGTTACAAAGCCCGGGGAAAACCCCCAAGTACTTCTCCCATTTAAAAATATAAGATTAAGTTGTGAATGTCCTTGTCAAAAGATCGAAGTTTAGCCTAGCATATATCATTACTTTCTAAGTTTATCTTAAGAGTTATGTCTTGTAATATCATTAGGGGCTTGACTCATTGATTAAGCATGGTGGTAATATTTCACTAACCAAGGTTTAATTTCCCCAAGCATAGTGACATTTTAGTCCCTTCATTGAAGGGAAGTCATTATCGATAACACAAATAAGTTATGCATGGTGTAGACATAACTCTAACCTTTATTGTGATCTTCACCTAGCCACTGGAATAACTATTAGTGAAGAATACAAAGATTGGATCAACATATCAATATTAATAGAACTTTTAACACTTAAAAAATAAAATTTCATGGATGAATTTATCTTGGTTCAACCAAAATGGGACAAAACCTTTCATATCCACATGGACATTTCAAATGTCATAATATAAATGCCATCCTTTTTTTCCAGGTTACAAAGCCTGGGGAAAACCCCCAAGTACTTCCCGTCATTTAGAGGATGGTACCTAGGGTAAACCCTAGAATCTTCAAGGCACAAGACTGATCAACAACATCGCTCAAATCCGTTACAATAATATACTTGTTAAGAGTTCAACTTGTCACTTACGAGAATGGGTGGGGAGGATAACAATCATTCCTCCCAACCACTTGAGCTAAACCCACTTGAAAATCTAAATGTCATCCTATTCCAAACATATGATGATATTCCATGTCCACATGGATACTTCAAATGTTACCATCAATGTCATCCTCTTCGAGCCATATGATGATCACATTGATCATTTGCAATAATTTGCTAGTTAAAAATTAACCTTTGCTAAAAGGAAATACATGAGCACTATGCACAAAGCTCTTACGATGGTCCATGTTGTACATAAATTTTACCACATTTTGTTCTCTCATAAAATATTCCACTTATACATTGACCATCAAACCAATATGGACATTGTTAACAAGCCTTTGCTACGGAAATGAATAAGTAGATCACACTTAGCATGCTATCAAAAAAATAAACTAAGTTGTGTCTTATACCTAGAAATCATACATCACATATGCCTTGTAATACCCTGATTTTGATGCCCAAATTATGCATGCATATGTTTAATGATAACTTGGCTAGAAGCCCAAACATATTGGTTTTGTAACACACCCAATCCCTTAAATGCCTTCTAAGGGATGGGGTAATGAAAATTTCACTTTCCTCAACTATCNTGATTTTGATGCCCAAATTATGCATGCATATGTTTAATGATAACTTGGCTAGAAGCCCAAACATATTGGTTTTGTAACACACCCAATCCCTTAAATGCCTTCTAAGGGATGGGGTAATGAAAATTTCACTTTCCTCAACTATCTCAACTTTGGAAGGAGATATTAGAAAATGGTTTAGGGAGATACCCGTTGCTTCAATTGATAGTTGGCCAACTCTAGAAGCTGCCTTTATGAGATAGTGGGGTGAGAAAAGGGATAGCCTATACTACTTAAATGAATTTGGCTCACTCAAGAAAAGGGCCAATGAAATAGTCGATGATTTCAACAGAAGTTTCAATAAGCTCTATAACAATATCCATAGAGATATAAAGCCATCACAACCAACATCCAAAGTCACATATGTTGGGGCATTTGATGTCGATTTTTCCATGGTGTTAAGGGAAAGAAGATCCCCAACTTTGCTTGTGATGCAAGAGGATGCAATAGACATAGAAGGAAACATGATTGCATCATGTAAAATGAAGCAAAGACAAGATCAGGCAGAAAAGAAAAAGGCCAGAGAAGGTTGTGGTACTTTTGATCCAAGTAGAGACTCCCAAGAAGAAAAGATGGATGAAATGTACAGAATGATCAAGAACTTGACAAACAAAATGTCGTGATTTGAGATAGAACATAGCCATACAAACATAGCTCCCAAAGTGGGAGGCACAAGGTAACCTAATCTTAATTAGTTCGGAAGACCTCCTAATCCACAACTCATGAGAAGGGAGAGAAGAAATGAAGAACAACCCATTCACCCCCTATAAAAACCAACAATGATAACGACCTTGTTGAAGAACTAGTGGATGAGGAATATGTTGAATACACAGGGGAAATCCACCTGCTCCAAGATGAGAACGATGTTATACATCTATCTCATAATGACTCTGAAACTAAATCCTAGGAAGTTGGTGCCTAGAAACCAACCCAACAAAGGAGCTTTATCCTCAACTCAATACACAATTTTTGTTGATGCACTATAGTCTGAGATGCATAAGAAATACAATCTCAGGTCTCGACAGAAAACAACTGTTTCAGACAGTCAACCTCAGTTTAAGGATTCTGGTCCAAATTATCTCAAAGATAAAGCTAAGGAAGTTCTAGACATCCCTAAGGTAAATGAGGTTTTGGAACCTATGGAAAGAGAAAACGAAACTAAAGAATTTGAGGAATCATCTTCACCTTTCAATATTGAACGTGAACTGTCTAAAATCAATATTCTTGTGCCTTTGGTGGAGCTAGCTAAAAACCCCTCATACCATAAACAAATTGAGAAATTTATGCAGGGGAAGGGATCAACAAGTCCTCCTGATACTTTTAATGTACAAGATGAATGCCCCACAATAGTTTTATTCCCTCACATTGATGAGAAAGAGGAATATGTGGCACTCTTCTATGTAACCTTAAATATTCATGATAAAATGTTGCACAATTGTATGCTGGATTCTGGTGCATCACACAACCTTATGCCCAAAACAGTCATGGAAAATTTGGGGTTGGAGATAACCAGGCCATATCATGACCTCTATTCTTTTGATGCTAGAAAAGTGAAATGTTATGGGATGATCAAGGACATGGTTGTCACCCTAGCTCAATTTCCTATTAGGAGCATTATGATGGATTTGGTGGTGGCCAATATACCAACTAATTATGGCATATTGTTGTCCAGAACATGGGCATGGAAATTTAGAGGCACTATGCAGATGGATATGACTTATGCCACTATACCAGTTTTCAAAGGAGAGCTCAGAAGGTTGTACCGAGAGACAAAGCTTTATTATGTGGTCAGTGACTAGAATAACCTTGTGAATCATCCTATATATGTTGTTGATGAAGACCTGAGATGTTGTATCCTATCTGTAAATGAAGAGTACAATGAAACCCTAATGCTTGCAGGTCCTCTCCAAAGTCCCGTTGAATAAATAAATGGTATATGGAAAATGTTTTTTGATGGGGCATACTCAAAAGAGGGGTTCGAGGCTGGTGTGGTGCTCATCTCCCCCACCAAAAAAGAGATACGTTTGTCCTACAAGCTAGAGTTCGAATCCACAAATAATGTATCAGAATATGAAGCCTTGATCTTAGGCTTGGAGGCAAGAATGAAGATGCAAATGACCAAGCTGGTAGTATTTGGATATTCAGAGCTAGTTATGCAACAAGTAAAAAGGTCATACCAAACAAGAAACACAATAATGAGGGCATACATAAATCATGTATGGGATATGATTGATAATTTTTATGAATCTTTCAATGTTTCTTCTGTTTTAAGAGAGTTTAATCAGCCAACCGGTTCCTTAGCAGTGGTGACCAATACCTTTAATGTAACATCCACCCCTCAAGTTAAATATGAGATTGAGATGAGATACAGACCATCCATTCCTGACAATATAAAATACTGGAAAGTTTTTGAATATGTCCAACAAATCAAAAGGTTCATGGAAGTGATAGATGAGTTTACAAATACTCATATTGGTTCAGATGATGAAGAAGAGACCAAGCAAGAGATTGGGGAGGAAGCTCAAGATATCCTTGAATTTAACAATTACATGGCTGAGCATAAAGTCTTGCAACTCAAGAATAAATTCATTCCCAAAGAACTAGTGCCTTTAGAACAATTGTTTGATAGAAATGATGTACATGTCAAACCAGTTGTCCTTCGCAAAGATGATAGCATCGAGGAATATAATATTGGGACTGAAAAAGAGCCTAAATATATTGAATTGTCCAAAAATATCCCTGCTGATCATAGGGAAGAATATTTGTAGTTGTTCAAAGAGTACATGGAAATTTTTGCATGGATATACGAGGACTTAAACACTTATGATACTAGTATCATCCAACATCGAACACCCCTCAAACCTAGTAATGAGCCTTTCAAGCAGAAAATCAGGCAAGTTAATCCTCTTATTTTGCCTACTTGGTGAGGAAATTATTAGATGCCTAGATTATTATTCCCTTAAGGTACTCTGAATGGGTAGCTAATTTAGTTCCATTGAGAAAAAATAGTGGGGAAATAAGGCTATGTGTGGACTTTAGGAATCTGAATAGACACTTATTGAAATATAACTATCCCCTGCCCAAAAAGGATCATATACTGCATAAAGTGGCAGGGGAAAACATGATATCCATGATGGATGGTTTTTCAGGATATAACCAAGAGGAAATACACCTAGATGATAGAGAAAAGACAACCTTCACAACACCATGGGGGACTTTCATGTATGACAAAATGACTTTTGGGCTCATAAATGCAGGAGCAACCTTTCAAAGAGCTATGGACATCACTTTTGTGGGTGAGAGAGATAAATTCATCGTTATATATCTTGATGACATGACTGTATTCTCCCAGACAGACAAATGTCACATCAAGCATTTATGGCAGACCTTTATGAAGTGTAGGAAATTTGGGTTGTCCTTGAACCCCAAAAGTCTTATTTTTCTATGAAAGAAGGAAAGCTTTTGGTCCATATAGTATCTAAAGGAGTGAGAATAGATTTAGAAACGGTGGAGGCAATCAAACAAATTGCTTTACCTAGGAACAAGAAAGAAGATTTCCTATGAAGGATAAACTTTTTGAGGAGGTTTGTCCCTAATTTTGTTGAAATGGTGAAACACATTACCAACATGTTGAGAAAAGACCATGAAATCATGTGGAAAATTGAAGCTAAAATATATTTCTAGCATATCAAAGAAGCCTTGGGAGAGTCTCCTGTTTTGATCAGCCCAAATTACGATAAGGTTTTCTTCATCTTCTCTTTTGCATCGATACATAGTGTAGTTGTTGGGTTGATGTAGAAGAGTGAAGAGAATCAAGAACAACCCATATCCTTTTTCAGTAAGGCCTTGACGGATGTTGGGCTGAAGTATAATAAAATGGAAAAACAACCTTATGCATTGGTCAAAGCATTGAAAGCATTCATATATTACATACTACACTCTAAGATATTGGCTTATGTACCCACCAGTACTATAAAGGACATTCTCGCATAGCTTGACAGTGAAGGAAGAGGGGGTAAATGGATTGCCAAAATCCAAGAATATGATGTGGAGATCAATCCCACAAAGATAGTAAAAGGACAAGGACTAGCCATACTGTTGTCTGAGTCTAATTGTAGAGTTTTAGATTTGAATGCATTGTCAACAAACATCATAGCAACATAGTCCGAAGGGAATGAAACACAAGAACCATCCTTCGAGGTAAATTCTAAATTTTATCAGTCTAATTGGTATAAAGACATCATCTTTTACTTGCAAAATTTCAGCTGCTCACCAACATGAGATAAAGCCAAGAATAGGTCTATTAAACTTAAGGCTGTGAAGTATTGCATTTTGGGGTAAAATCTATTTTGGAAATACCCAGGGGGAATCCTACTAAATTTCTTCATTGAAGAAGAAACTAAAGGCATTGTCATTGAGTTTCATAAGGGTGCATGTGGAGGTCACCATGCTTGGAGAGCCACTATGTATAAGATCCTCAAGGATGGTTATTGTTGTCCCTCTTTGTTTTCTGATGTAAATTGCATGGTTAGATCGTGTGTAGAATGTCAAATATTTGTAGGAAAGAAAAATCTGATAGCTCTCCAACTGAGACTAATCAAAGTTAAGATACCTTTTCCACAATGGGTATTGGATTGGTGAGATTAACCCAAACTCAAGTGGAAAACATAAAATGGATTTTGACAGCCACAAATTATTTCAAAAAATGGGTAGAGGCCATACCTACAAGGACAACCAGTGATACAATCATCATAAAGTTCCTAAAAGAAAATATCTTGGCCAGATTTAGATGCCTAAGAAAGATCATCACTGGTAATTCTTAGGCCTTCAAATATGCCAAATTGGTTAAGTTTTTCTAGGACTATAACATAGAGTTGGGACACTCTACTTCTTACTATCCATAAGGCAATGGTTTGGATGAATCCTCCAACAAGAACCTCATCAAGATTATCAAGAAAGTGTTGTCCAAAAACAAGAAGGCATGGGATTCTCACCTGAAATATGTTGTTTGGGTAGACACAGTCAACATTAAGAGGGCCATTGGAACTTCCCCTTTTCAACTGGCATATGGATTGGAAGCCATTTTCCCTATCCAACTCAACCTTCATGTGATGAAACTACTGCAAGATGAGGAGGCAGAGTTAGATGACATGCATAGAAGAATTAACCAGTTGATTGAAGTCCAACAGGTGAGAGAGCAAGTTCAAATAAAGTCTCAGGTCCATCAAGTAAGAGTGAAAGAAATATTTGACAAAATAACCAAGGAAATAAATTTCATAACATGAGATCTTGTCCTGAAATGGGATGCTCAAAGGGAAGCTAAAGGGAAGCATGGAAAATTTGACAATCTTTGGCTTGGACCCTTCCAAGTTGTTGGAGTGCAAGGTAACAACACATATGAGTTAGCCCAGTTGGATGGAGGATTGTTTGGGGCTCCTGTGAATGGGAGGTTTCTCAAATACTTCTTGCAGTACTGATCATTGCAAATTTTTCTTACCCTCTACATAAATAAATCCTTTTCATTTATGTCCATGAATTTTTAAATTTCAATTCATTCACCATTCATTACTTCATCAAGTAGGTAGAGTTCTGACGTTTGTAAGTTGTTGAGCATTTTTGTCTCACATATCAAATCAGTTTTCAGGTATCAGAGAGATGTGTCATTTCGGGCATACTCCATAACCCATTAGAAGAAGGAACTTGGTCTACATTTCTCAATAGACCATAGGGGTATGATGTCCCCACTAGAGTCGAATGTTAGTAACATTTTTGTTCTGGCCATTAAATGGAGGTTTGAGGTTATAAGGCTGAGATTGGATGAATTGGAGATAGAAGACAAGCTTATAGAGCCTATGGATAATCAAGAGTCAAATTATTTTGAGGCAGATAGAATAAAAAGGCATAAAATCCATGCCCTTGTGTGCATAAGGCGAGAATTAAGCTCTCAAGTGCTTATCAGAGGTCCAAAAGGGCTTATCGCACATGAAAAGGTCTAAGTATATTTCCAGGGTGCTTATTATGGGACCAAGGTTTGGGAACCAAGCACTAGAAAACTTGTGGAACCTCACCGATCAAGCGACCTTCAAGTGGGATCGATTAATGGTTAAGATCTCATTATGCGCTTGAATTTTAATCAAGAGTTCTGGTTGGCTCAGAGTTTTCCCCGTCGAAGTCTCCCTTGTCGGAGTCCTATTAGGGCCATAACCCTTGATCGCTTTGATGGGGCACCGCCGATAAATGGTCCAAATCTGATTGTCGAAGCCTCTTGGCCAGGTGTCATGTTAGTCCTCCAATGGAGCACTGCCAGGACCAATCAATAGCTACCACATGGACATGTGGAACCCACCGGATGCACAGGTCAACACATAAAAAATGGGTGACACATGTCACACCTTCCTACCACATCAATGCCATTAAGAAAAAATTAAAATGTGCCACGTGTCTAGGTTGACATCAACTTTGAATCTACCTCGTCAGAGTCTCCTCATCTAGCTTGAACACTACACCTCTGATCGACCTCACTCCAATGGGCTAGCTTTGAATACCCCTCGTCGGAGTCTTATTGGGACCAAACTCAGAATTGCTCTGATGGGTACACCTCTGATGAATGGTCCAGATATGGTGGGGAATGACATTGATGACCCATAATATATCACAACTTCCTCATTGCACAAGTAAAGATAAATGGACACATGTCCTAGGTGATGTAGGAAAGAAGTCAATGCCAGCAGGGCACCTGTCAGGCCAATCCAAAGTTGCCACATGGACAGATGGAACCCACCACATACATAGGTTAATATCTCAGAGCCATGTGACACGTGGCATACACCTTGCCACATCATCATCGATGTGGACCAATGAAAATACACCATGTGTATAAGGGACCTAGCTGATGTCAGCAGTGACATTTTGATAACTTAATGGATTTCGAATTTTGAGTTGAGAACAAATCAACGACTCACATTGCATTGGGCATGAGATCGATGGTTCACATTTGTTTTCCATCCCTCAAGTGCATCGGGATAATCAGGCTACCGACCCATCAGAGTCTCCCTCGTCAGAGTCTCATTGGGACAAAGCCCTTGATCGCCCTGATGGGTGACCCTCGGATCAATGGTCACGATCACTCCCCCAAGATGGATCCAATGACTGCTGAGTCATGCAATATCTATTGTTATGATTTATAGTATGTTGCAACAAAACAAATGATTGTAGGGATTTTTAAAGAGTAGAGCTCAATGGATATTTTGGTTGGAAAATCTCCAGTTTCCCCACAATCTAAGCATAACATAAATCCAACAGGAAAAAGTAATTTTTACAGTTTTGACAAGGGGGAAACCATTCAAGAATGAAGAAGCAGTAAATAGTTTCAAGAAGCTGGAAGTGGTTTCAAGAATCAGTTTAGGGCATGAGCGAGAGGAATAAAAGACAATGAAGGCACTCATTGTTGTGGTTGACACTTTGGGGAATTAAAGAGTTTCTTATAACCAGAGTTGTTTGATCAGAAACTTGGAGCACACACAAGTGGTAAATGCAGCAGACGGCCAGAGATTCATCCCCTACATTATGTTTTAGTCTGTAATTCCTTTCCTTATAGTGTATGTGTTCTTGTAAAGCATCTCCTCCCATTTTTATTTTCTTGTAGAAGATTTGATTTATAAAATCTCAAACAACAGACTTTGCACCATATTCATTGTTACTGTATGATGTTTAGTTATGACACATGAGTGATTTCATCTATATGTATGACCATTTCTTGTCATTTACTATTTAAAGCATGTTTTTAGCGATATATATACACCTATTAGAGCTGTTGAATTCTTAATTGCTCAACACAATATTCTTTTCCCATAAGCTACATGATTCATTTTCAGTAGTGCCATGTATGTTTATTTTGTTTTTCTTCTAATTCACCATTTCACTCTCCTTTAAAATTTAATTGCCTGAAACACTCGTAGACATATGCCTCTAAGAGTTGAGAGCATTTGTCATCTAATTTGAGATTGTTTGAGGTCCTATAGTTTTGAAAAAGAGAGAGGGAGACAGGGAAAAAATTCCCAAACATTACATAATTTCCTTACTGTAAATTCGGCTTTAAGACTCACCCTAAGTCTTATCCCCTGGCGTGCCTCGACATCGTACCAATAACAGCCTGTAACATCTTGAGGGATAACAACTTCAATAAAAATATCACTCTAAAGCTCTTTATTCCAATTGAGTATAGCGGACCTAACCTCCAATGAACTAGTAACATCCAAATTCAAAATTGCTTCTGACATCCGAATTCAACCAAGTGCAAGCATGCAGAGAGGAAAATCTATAGGATGATTCACAAAACTTGATTGACAAAACAATGTGTGTGATGTTTCATTTCAAAAAAACAAAAACAAAAACAAAAACAAAACAAAACAAAACAACAAACTACATCCATTTAATTGCAACATATAGCTATCCATGGCACATAGTTATTTCAGAGTGGAAGGACATAGCTCTTAACAAAATTACTTTAATATAAAAACAAAGTAAAAGTACAGAAAAAACGTAATGGGAAGATACACATAACCATGTAAATTTTTATGAGTGGAATGAATGCACCGTGTATCTCTAAATTATTTTTGAGTATATGTATTAAATTCAACCACGAACATCACAATTAAATGTCTCTCGTCTTTTTCTGTTTCATTTAATGGTGTCTGAAACTTGTAATTACTGTAACTGTGGATTGGTGTATTAAAGGTTAACATTATGTACTTCAATTTTAATAAAAGTATATTTCAGATTAATTTAAATTTTTTTTGAACAAGAACTGGGAAAGATATATTAAAAAGTGTGGATAAATCCACTGTAGTACAAAAAAAGGGCCATGCGAGACCTTCAAGAAATAGAAGCTTTGAAGCTTGGAAATGCCAATACAAAATTTGTGATCATTGAGTTTCCACCTTCCCTAGCTATACCCCATCTATTGTATTTCGAAGAATACAATCTATAGAAAACTTCATTTATATACAACGTAAAACAAAACATGACATTTGAATTTTACAAAAACTTTGCTACCCGATTCCATTTTGATCTTCGAATGTCCCTGCTGCTCCCAAATTGAACATGGACAAGGCTCGTTAAGGTCTGGGATTTGGTTGACTATGGCTAAAGTTACATTCTTGGAGGCTCCCTGGGTGCTCACTGGTGCACTGGGCTGCTGATGATTTCTTTCCATCTCATCCAATCGATTATGCATTATCTCCAAACTACTGTGTTGCTCTTCAATTTGACTCCTCTGAGCATAAATTTCATCTTGCAGCCTTTCAATTAGATGTATGTGATGAGAAATGGTCTCAAGTTCAAAGGTTAAATTGGAGTTGAGTGCTCCCATTTGAATTCACATCCTTTGGTAGCCAACAAAACCAACTAGTAAACCCTTGATGCCTTGCAAGTGCACGATCTCTGGCACGCTTTGATTCCTCTGGATATTTTCCATGTTGCTAGGGGGGATTCAATGCTGCATAGAATTGGGCTTCTTGTGAATTGGAAATATTTTGTTGGAATGAGCAGGTTCCAACAAAGGTCAGAGCAGAGACATGGGTGAAGCAATGAAAAGGCGGAGGGTGAGGTGGTGGACGAGACAAGGAGTAACGAGGGGGAGCCTGAAGTCTCTAAGAAGTAATTCTCTGAGATACAAACAACACTGGACAGACTATGCTATTCAGGGAGAGCGCAGGATGAGAATGGCTTGCCAAAGACACATATAAAATTCTCCCCAACAAGGACGGACGTTGAGATAGATATCCCCATGTGATGATCAATACCAAATTTCTGTCAAACAGATAAGTCACAAACTCTACTTGGTGTGTTGTACTTGGAGCCTTCATATCTGCGAGCCTAAGATTGAACCTAACGTCATCCTGGCTAATCGTCTTCGCGTCTGGGCTGCTACACACTCGATCCATCTACATTAGAGCCTTCAACCTTTGATTACCCACGAGCTCAACTGAACGTATAAACTGACCACCTGAATCCATAATGAGGTCGTCGTACCATATATTGTTAACCAAGACCGTCCTTAGCTGGTGAGTCATCGACTTTACACCTACCACACGTTTCCTCCATCTTTCACCTCTCGCTCTGGAGGTCCAAGTGGCTCCTCCTCTAGCCTTTGCGCGCTGGCTCCTAGTCATGTGTCAGAGCATTAGACTAGTGGGGCTAATACTTCAATACTCTTCACCCCTAAGGTTCCAGGAGGTCTCCCTATGTCCTCGTTCCCCAATTTGTCTGCTGCCATGTTATTTTCTCTCAAAACGTGAAATAATTTTGGCTTGAGGGTCCTTGAGTCTACACAAATTCTATCTATAATTATTTTTAGGCTCGGTTCCCTATCATCATCCTTATGATTGTATTGGAATCTTCTATAACATTCAGGTTGGAAATTTGTTGGAGCTTTGATAGTTGGAGTCCTTTAAGTAATGCATAAGCCTTTGCTTTATTGTTGGTGTCTTTCCTGATATTCCAGCAATAATTTAATATTTTTTTTCCTTCGGGTTCGTAGAGAACCCCCCCCGCACCTGCCTCCCTTGGGTTTCCCTTTGAAGCGCCATCAAAACAGAGTGTGTGGTCTGGTTGATTTTGGATCCATTCATCTATGCTATGAAGAGTATGAAGCTGCCAACGCGATCTTTGCACTCAGTGAGATTTTTTTCCAGAGTGATGGTTGAAGCTTGTGATTCAAACCTTCTCTGGGGCATTCTAGTTGGACGTATCTTCTATGCTCAGAGATTTAATGTTCATAGCCTCTGATCAAAGCGTTTTGGCCTTGCCAACGACACTTTGGGGATGTGAACTTTTTCCCTGGAAAATTTATTTATTTCTTGCTAGCCAGACCTGCCAGCAAATGTACTTGGGGAGAGACCTCCACAATATTTTGAAGATTGGTTTTCCACGAAAGGTGCCCAGATAATGTTTTTCCCAGTTTCCCAAGTAGGGATTTAAATGTGAGGGTCATCTTATTTAATGAGTTAGATCTCCATAAGCACCATTCCAGACTGTTGTCGAAAAGGGGCAATCCCAGAAGAGGTGCTGGATAGTATCTTGACTATTTTGGCAAAGAGGACAGATGAAGGGACCGTGGAAACCTCTTTTCATCAGATTTTCACCCGTTAGTATTTTTCCATGTGCTAGGGACCAAGTGAAGATGCTTATTTTGGGTAGAGCGTCTTGGCTCCAAATATTTTTCCATTTTTTTGAAGATTGGATCAACCTTAAAGAGGAGAGAAGAATATTGTATCCTTCTTTAACTGAATACCCATATGTTCCCCAACCACGATTGTCCGGAATATCTTCAAGAATAGGAGATGCTCCTTTAAAGAGGGAAATAAACACTTGGGCTTGATTGTGCATGTGAATGGAGATGTCTCCCAGACTCCAATCCTTCCAGCTTCCGTCTTCGTTCCATATTGAGATATCGAAGAGAGTGAGTTTTTGCTCAACAATCAACCATCTTTTCAGGTCCCCAATTTCTGCCCCTCGGGAGGTGATGTCAGCTCCAAAAATCGAGTCTTGACATAGCCTGATCAGTTTTCCATTTTCAGGGATCCATGAGAGATGCTCCTTAAAGAAGGGGATTGTGGCTCTTATGAGTTTCCAGATTTGTGATCCAGGATTGGAGTTAGGCGTAGTGTCCATGTATCTTTTTCTCCCCCCACCCTATATTTTTTTGTTATAGTCATTTTCCACCATTCCTTTCTTCCCGATACTATCCTCCAAAGAAGCTTGGCTCCCATTGCTATATTTGTCACTTTAGGATATCTTATTCCCAGTCCCCCACTTTTTTTGGGTGAAGTTACTATATTCTAGCTCACTAAATGAAATGTTTTGGAGTTGGATTTTCCCCCTTGCCACAAGAATTTGCATATGAGTTGGGCCATGTCTTTCAGGACTCCCTTTGGGGCTAGGAGGGAGGAGAATTGGAAAAGGGGAAGGGTGGATAGAACTGATTTTATCAAGACCACCCTCCTCGCTGAATTGAGCCACCTTGACCCCCATGACTCCATCTTATCCCCGACTCTTTGAAGGAAGAGGTTCCATTACTCACCAGGGAGCGATTTTAAGCACAAATGAAGTCCAAGGTATTTGAAAGTTTTCCAATCACTTGAGATGCCAAAGCCCATAATTTGAGCGATCCCTACTCTGTTATTAGCTGAAACATTCCACACGTATATTTGACATTTTTCCTTGTTCAAGAGACCACCTGAAACTAAGATAAAGGTGTCAAGTACTTGGTTTATTCTTCTTGCCATAATTTTTGAAGCTCCAATCAAGAGAATTGTATCATCAACAAATTATGAATGATTGATAAGTTTTACACCCTGAGTTATTTTGATTCCTGGAATTGTTCTGTTAATTCTTTCCCACTCTAGCATTCGATTGAGAGTCTCTGCCATGATCACATACAAAAGAGGGGAGAGTAGGCAGCCATGTCTTAGTCCTTTGGAAGCCCTAAAGAAGGGAGTTGGTATTCCATTTAAAAGGCTGGCAATCTAAGGGGACGCAATACAGGTTCCCGTCCAGGATAATAACTCTTGATTGAACCCAAATTTTTGCATTACTTTGAAAATAAAATCATGTTCTACTCTATCAAACGAATTTTCCATATCCAATTTAATTTCCATACCTGATTCCCCCCGAGAGTTGCTGGAGTGGATTGCTTCTTGCACTAGAATAAAGTTGTCCCATATTTGTCTGCCTGCCACAAATCCTCCTTGATTAGGAAGAATTAGAGATCTGAGAAAAGGATTCAATCTGTTAGCAATGATTTTGGCCATGATTTTATAAGAGGTATTACAAAGAGAAATAGGTCTAAATCTATCTAGGGTAAACACGCCATGTTCTTTTGGTATGAGTGCTAAGAAGGAGGAGTTGGTGGCTCCTCCCATTTTTATTTATTTATGCACGAATCTTATCATTCTAATGAAATCCAGCTTGATTATGTGCCAACATTTTTTTATAGAAATGAAGAGTGAATCCATCTGGCCCTGGAGCTTTATCCTCATTGAATTGATTGATTGCTTTTTGGATTTATGCTTCTTCAATTTGTCATTTGATTTTAAGCTTGTCTTCAACTGAAATTTTTCTTGGGATATGGCTGAGGAGAGAATCGGCGAGGGCTTCCTTTGGTCTTCTATCTGAGGTGTAAAGCTTAAGAAAATGGCTGGAAGTTTGTTGTTTGATTTGGTCAAACTCCTTTATGATTTCTCCTTCCAGAGTTTTGATTTCTGAGATTTGATTTGACCAAAGTCTAGATTTTGATTGCTTGTGGAAGAAGGAGCTATTTTGGTCCCCTGCTTTCAACCATAGACTCCAGGACTTCGTTTAGCACTTGAATGTACTCTTTATGATTTTTTTCTCAGACGTTATATGGCTTTGTTGGACTTCTTTTATTTCCATTTCACCTTGAATCTTTTCTAGTTGAAGCTTTTTTTCTTTAACCTTGTTTTGGATCAGGATCGAAGAGGTTTTTTCCCAAGTTTTTAGGAGTCATTTCACCAACTTCAACCTTTTCTCCCATATGTATATTGGAGAACCTATGATCCACTGGTTCCAAACTTGTGAGATAGAGGGGAGGAAATCCAACCGATACATCCAACGGGGACTGAATCTAAAGGGGATAGGAACCCAATTTTTTTGTGGTTCAAATAGTAAAGAGATAGGTTGATGATCCGATCCTGCCCATAGGAGGATCAAAGAACATGATTTTTCTGGGTGAGCAAGAAAAGAGCTGCTTATTAAAAACCGATCAATCCTAGCCACAATGCGACCTGGTCCTCCTCTTCTGTTATTCCAAGTATATAGTCCTTTAGAGGGGGGAACATCGAAGAGGTCCAGATCCAAGATTAGATCATCTATTTTATCCATGAATTGATCCCTCACACTGGAACCCCCTCGTTTTTCTTTTAATCCTCTTGTGGTGTTCAAGTCCCCAACAATAATCAAATTGTTTTTTTGGGGGGGCTTTGTTGGCCAGACCCTGAAGGGATCACCAACACTCAACTTTTTCCAAATAATTATTTGGAATATAAACATTTATGATTAAGTAGAGAATACTTGTGGCTTTCTTAGTTAGATATACGTTCAGCCAGAACTGGGACTGCAACTGCTCCTCTAGCTTGAATTCTTTCGCATTCTAAATTGTGTCTATTCCTCCTAAAGCTCCTCTGGAATTGATTGCTTTTCCTTCCCCTTTTTTCCAGATTTTTTGCATTTCCTGGAGGGTTTCCAGATGCCTCATTTTTGTCTCATGGAGTAGAAGGATTGAAGGATTTTTTGTTTTTATTAATTTTCAAACTTCTTTTTTATCCTTGATCCCTAGTCCTCTACAGTTCCAGGAGATAACTTTCATCATTTATTAGAGGGTTTTGGCCCCCCCCATTTAGAGGGCTGAGATGTTTCTCTCTTATGATGAGATGACTTATTTTTTCCAGATTTGCCCTCTTTTTTTAGTGCTTCCTCTATAGTTTTTTGGATGTCTAACTCCTTCTCTCTATCTGCAGTCGATTCTCTTTTGTTTTTATGAGTTTTTCTTCCTGGTTTTTTTGTTGTAGCTGGTTGGATGATCTCTAGGTATGTGTCATTGTCAGAAGTGTCATGTATTTCATCTTTGAAAAAACAAGAAGCTCTGGGGGAAGATTTGGAGGATATTTTGCTGTGGTTTCCCCACTTGTTATCGAGATTTCTTTTTCTTTTCCTTTTCTGATTTCCTCTTCTGTTTTTGTGTTTTTTTTCCATTTTCTTCCTGGTAGTCCCTGAGGTCTTCTATGTTACCTTCTGTTGGAAGTCCAATGTACCGATTGTGGCTTGATTCTCCTTTATGGGGGGAGCTTGGAGGCCTTCCTCTCGAGCCTGAATATTTTTCTCCTTGTCCTTGTGGAGGGTTTATGGATGTTTTCCCAATAGTTTTTTTTTGTTTTCGGCTGTTGCCATTGATCTTGCTCATGGGTTTCCTTGGCTTGAGGGCAGTTTTTTGCAAAATGTCCATATTCATGGGATGCTTTACATTTGAAGTGAATTTTCTCGTAATCTACCCATTGTACATAAGACCAGTTATCCAAATTCAACTAGATTGCTTATGGGAGACCTTTTTCCAGATCCACCTCCACACAAAGTCTGGCACAAGCTTGAATCTCTTCTCGTGTTTCAACACGAATGATATATTTCCCCAATGAGTTGCCTATATTTCTTAGGGTTTCATCAATCCATCACTATAGAGGAAGGAACAATAATCTTACCCAGACATGGGCTGCTGAAGGGATATCTTTTTCTGAGCTGAAGTCTGGGGCCCATTTATTGAGATACATTCCTCGTGCACCCATGAAATATGGGCCGCTTCAGAAAATCAGATCCCTATCCTCTTTTTTTCCAAATAAAAAAGCGAAGAAGCCGTTACTGCAAAAGGCCATGCACATCTACCCCTGGATCAATTTTTTCTAGTTCAGTTCCAGCCAGTGATGCATGGCTTTGGGGGAGGGCCACATTCCTGTGAACTTCCCTATCAGTCCGTTGTCAGCCAGTATAAGAGCTAGTGAGCGAGCTGAAGCAGGATGCACAACCACCTTAGGGATTTCTTCCGATTTTTTTACGAATTGGGATGGAGCTGCCTTATGGACCTTTACATAGAAGGAGATCAAGGCCTGGAGATTCGAGGACGAGGAGCCAGGGGGGGATCCCTCCCCCTTAGAGGGGGGCATGATCCACCTGCACAAGAATGCGTGGGAGGATCTGCACAAAGCTGAAAACCCTAGTCTCAGGAACCCTAGCGCATCCAAGAGAGTTTTTTTAGGCCGCATAAGCTCTTGTTACTCACACATGTTCAGATTAATATAATTTTAAACATTAAAAGCTAACATTATATATTTGATTATTTTCATAAGAATATTTCAAAATGTTGAATTCATTTATAAAGTAAAAAAATAAATTTATTAGATAAACTTTGATAATAATAAATTAAAAAATTCAAATTCCCATAAAACTATTCTTTATAAATAAAGATTGCATTAAAAGAAAATCAAATCTACAAAAAAGTTTAAAGATAAAGAAATAAAAAATCATGAAAGAAAGATATAAAAATATAACTAACACTTAGCAACACAAACCATTGCTCTGCATGCAAAACACCTAGCAACTTTTTAGGAAAATACTAGTCTTGCTCTTTGCCTCCCATATGGCATCTTCATTTTGGAATCAGAGCCAGTGGTCGTTGTCCCCCAGGGACCTCCTCCAGTTGGGAAGGAGTGCCAGTGGTCAGGTCTGTGAGAACCAATGCCCATGGAAACGACCTTGTAGGTGAAGGTTCTACCATCAATGAATATGTTGTGGCCATGCGCTTGGTCGTCCCTGCACCTGCATTAGAGGGTTACCCTAAGGTCATCGAACTGATGGAGAAGGATGAAGAATTTCACATAATCTACAATATATTTCATAGAATCTAAGTGTCAGAGGTGCACAAAGGGAGAGTATACGAGTGTGAGAGGTGCGCAAAGGGAGAGTATATGAGTGTGAGAGGTGCACAAAGGGAGAGTATCTGAGTGTCATAGGTGCACAAAGACAACATCATGGCGCGGTGAAAAGAGGAAATGTCGTGGTAGCAGAACAAAATAATACATAATCATCCACAATCCTAAGAACTAAGCCTTTGGCCCGACAATAACACCCTAAACGCCATAGACAATAGAAATGGAGAGAAATAAAATTATATGTTTCAATTAATTGGGAAAATTAAAATTGTAAGACAATACATTGGAGAAAATTGAAATATTGAAAAGTCATTGAACAACTAATACAAGTCAAATTACGAACTCATCGCTATCGTCCCTGCACTTCCCTCAACAAAGACTAATAAAGGTTTCCCTCCTTAGAAATAAGGAAAAATCAACCATTTAAGCTGCCAAGGAGGGAAGGTTTTGTGTGAATAAAAATTCAAGCCCCGAGAAATAAAATAAGTTAAGTTCCCAAAGAGGAAAGGGAAGTTTTTGTCTTTAGAGATTATGGGGAAATGAAATGATTTGAGTCTTGTTGCTTAACATTTCTATATTTTGAAAGTGCACATTCATATATATATATAGAAAAGTTGGTAGTTCCAAGATAATTTAAATTTTGGTAGTGCTTGTGCAGTGAAAGTCAAATATAAAATGATGCATCCAAATGATTAAGTCATAAAGATGCTTCCAACAAAGAATCTCTAGGTACTAACAAGGGAAACTTACTTTTGAAATGAGTGTTACATAGGGAAGGACCCCACAATCACTAACCTAATCCAACTAACACATTTTGTACTATATCTTTATCTTCACTTTGTTGCTTTTAAATTTGCGTTTTATACGAATCATATTCCTTACCTTAGATGACATTACGAAAAAATATATTTTCCCTTCGACTTCAGTGTCTAAGTGATTTTTATAATATACATTTAGTAATATTGTAAAACACACGCATGCCTTTCATTTTTTAAGAAATAAAAACACATATCATTATATTGTCAATAAGGGAATATACTCTGCAAAATTATGTTCGGGTTTGAGATCCCAACATTAAATTAAAACTGGAATGTAATATTCCATAATTGACACGTGGAGGATCTAATATTCAATCGTTAACCATGTGAACCGAATCAAACGAAGTCACTCAAGTGCACATTTATATCACACTACGTAAATATGTCTACAAATATACTAATAAGATTGTATTTTCTTGATAAGGACTTCGAACAATCGCATATATANTTTTTAGTTTAATAAAAGTATGTAAAGTTGGTAAAGGTTCTAGTAAAATTAAATGTGGAGTATCCTTTGAATTGGTCAAAGGTATTGTATATCGTTAAAGATCAAAATTATTTAGATAATGTAGTCTCTTTAATGTTCCCTAGGGGTTATATGTCAAAATAATTTACACATGAGGGTTTTGTGCAATTTATAGAGCTATAGTCGAGGGATGCTCTCTTGCCTTAGCATGAGGGACTGAGACCTTTATGAAAGCATCGAACTTAGAACACTCAACATTTAAGCTGCTCTACAAGTTGGGTTCCAATCTCATGGTTTTGTAATATTCCCCTTAGTATTGGATGTGATCCTAGCCTTGGTGCAAGCCTCCTTCAAATGACTTATTGTGTGATATAGTCATCACCTACATGATGCATTCTCATAATCCATGTTTTGAACCCGTCAAGAATGATTTCACTTCAAAACAATCTACTATGTGAGATCCCAAATCACATCAAGTTCTACATAAATGTGAGCATATATAAGGAGACCCTTTAAGCCATGATTGGTGTCCAACTTCAAAAATAGGCCCAAAGGATTGCCATTTTGCTCTTGTACTAGCGGAATCCAACAAAACCTTGATATTCTTAATAATAAACATAATAAACTTGTCTTCATTTTTCTTCTTCGTTATTATTTCCTTTCTTATAATCTAATCTAATTTAATATTAATGTTCATGAACGAATAACCTCAATTAAGGGAAAGAAGATGTGCAAAATGAAAAAGGGAATTATGCTTAAGATGCCTCAAAAAATAGAACAATGAATATATTGGAAGTTTGTTCTAGAATGAGTTGGAAAAAGGAAGGTTGCTTTGGAGTTGGAAGTTGGAAGACACTTGTGTCTCTAATCTTCCTCGCTTTTAGGCGATGTGATTCAATCAGAATAAGATGTTTTTTCTGAAGGGATTTGTGCAATGTCAATTCTTGCTCTTGGAAGGATTGACACTCAATGGCTCAAGAGTTTGCATTGTCTCACGTGGATCAAATCACTTTTTTGGAGATCGTTGGGCTCATCCTGCAAGAAGATTTGTTCAAAATGAATATTAACACACCAAACCTTTCTGGTGTGACCCAGTATGATTCACATAGACGTTCCTCCATTTTGCATCAGAGGCATTTGCTAATACCAATTTTGAATGCTCGACGGGTTTCATTGAATACTGAGATTTGTTGGATTCAAAGATTGCATAGTGTGTCATAAGTGCGGTTTCTTATAGCTCTATGTGTTTTCCTAGCTGGTGATCTATTAGGGCTTCCCCTTCAAGGCTCAATTGGTCAAGAGTGGTCTTTCTGATAGACTCTATCTCTCTCGTCAAAAGGCAGAAACAATGAAGCATATTTTATGGGATTGTTATTTTGTGAGGTCTTGTTGGGAGCAGGTTTGGTTGCAGGTGGCAAGTATTCTTCAAGGGCATCTTCATTGGAGGGAAATGTTGTTGGGGGATTTTGGATCTGTGATTCATGATTTGGTGGCTGGTATATGGCATTGTCTCAAAATTTCAACATTATTTGTTCTTTGGAAACTCTGCTACAAATATGTGTTTGATAATGAGGTCAGTTCTTTGACTAATTTTTATTAGTTGTGGAGAGAGGTACGTATGCAATTGTTGGTAAAAGTGTTATAGCTATGTTTGGTCACCTTTGACTAGATGTACCTTATTGGTCATTTACTTGTAATTGATTAACTTTTTATTTTCTTCATGCATGAATAACTCTTTCATTTATGACATGCCCCTGAGTTTTCTTCAAGAAACATGCAGGTTTCCCATGATTTTCCTTAAGGAAACACACAACCACCTTAAAAAAAGTTGAAAAATTAATAAATATGCATTAAATGCATGCTCCTAAGTAGAATCCACGGGATCCATACATCTCTGCGAGCCCTAACTTTCACCCCCCACTGTCTTAACTACATTTACTTGATATAAATAAAGTTAGTGTTTGGGAAAAGGGACAAGAGTCCATTGAAAGAAAGGATATGCATGAGCAGTTGATAGAGGAGTAATCTTGGAATTTTATTGCTTTCCCCTCTTTAGAGTCCGCTGTCTCTTAATTTATTCACTACTTTGAGTTGGGTTAAAACCTCTTAAAGGTTTTCGCAGCCATAGTAAAGTTGGAGAGGATAGGTGGAGAATAAATACATAAGTGGCCCATATAGGAGGAATTAGGTCTCATGCGAGGAAGGTGCATACAACAACTATCATGTATTATATGTATTTGTTGTTCATGATTAATAAACTTAATGATTTGTTTTTAATTCTTAATTTAAGGTTGAACTGGTTTCATGATAATTAGTTAGAATAAGTTCATTGTGTACTCATGTTATCATTTTATATATTTATCATTAATAACAGTTATATGCCTATTTGGATTCGAGGAAGGTGGTTGTTTATATTGTGTGCAGATCTGAAGATAGGATTGTAATTACATCATAAAACACAAATTACTCAACCATCAGATCACAACTTTTTCTTCTTTCTTTTTATCCTTGGTAGTTATATTTTGTAACCGACTGGTTCTTGATTATAGTTAGCATATCTTTTGTTTTCTTTGTCGATGATCCACCCTAAGTCATTGGGGATTTTCCCCTAAAATAGAATTGGTGACTCCACTAGGGAGAACTTTGCGAGTTCTTCCTCTTAGGGCCTCTCTTATATTTTTTCCAACTCACTAAAGTTTGGTCTGCATATTAGATGTCATTTTCCCTTTCTTGCTATAGTAGAACAAACAATTGCATTTTTTAGCTTGTTTAGTGATTTTTTTGCCTTTTTGGACCAATTCCATGTTCATATCTTCAATGGTAAATGTAGACTCCCACGACTTTCCTTTTGTAAAATCATGGGCACATGAAATTTGCTGCAAAGCAACTTGCAAACAACTCTTGTAGATTGAAAAAATCATTGCACGCTTAGAATTTGCCTACCCTGTTATGAATCTTTTTGCAAAATTGGGGTTTTAGGATCTTTATGTTAGGGATTTGAATGTGTTTTTCATGACTTTCTTCATTGATCATTGGAAATAAACAAATAAATCAAAAAATATTTCTTTGCGTTTTATGCATTTTTTCGTAGTTTTTATAGTTGTATTTCTAGATTGTTTTCATTTGTAGGGTACATTGATTAAATTCAAAACGTAAATTGCATTGCTAGAATTTATAAGGAAGTTGTTCAATGTTTTTATCATCAACATTATTAACTTCTTCATTTACTTATGGAGCCTTCAAACGTTTCTCAAGAATCTTGCTTTTGCAAATTGAACCGGTTTGGAGTAACCTAGAATATGAAAACTACTGCCTTGATCATATCCTAAGCCATGTCGATTCTTGTTGAATTGCAATTCTTCCCAAGGTCTGACAATCATCTTGGAAATATCGTTTTGTACTTCTTGATGTTATTCATAAATGTTTTCTTTTGTAACTTCAAATTCACATTTACTGTTGTTGCTATCACTTTGTGTTTTTGCTTGTGCTTCATCTTCAACAAAAAATTCCTTCATTAATTCACTATTGATGCATAATTCCATTTGATAACCTAGTAAGGAATCATAACCATCTCTGTTATTGTATGTTTTTAACCATTCCTATTAGATCACTTGTGTCACAAGCAACATCAAGCATTTGCATTAGATCATCTATGTCACAAATAACATCCATAATTTGTATGAGGTCCTTTATTTCACAAGTTGCATCAACCATGTTCTCAAATTGCTATTCTTTTTCAATTAACTTTAGTTGAAGTGCTTCAATCAATTTTCTTGTGGATATTAACAACCGAAATATCCAAATAATGTAAGGAGTCTTGCAATTCTTTGATATCTTGATTGGTGTTTTGTAAATGCTTTCCTCCTTTACCCAGTTTAGATTTGTAATTGTCACGCTTGCTTGTACTCATCTCCAAAAACCTTGGGGTGTCAGGTACTATCTATAATGCACCCCAAAGAGATCTTTTACAATGATTTTCACTTTGAAAATGACCTCCTTATTCAATTTCAAGTAGGTCTCTTTTTGACGATTTTCACAAGGGTTTGCAACTCTACTCTTAATTCAATGACTCAAATTAATTAACTTATCATTTTCTTCAATATTTACAATTCAATGATTTAATCAACTCTTGTTTTTAAAAAGTGTTGTTCAATATTTACAATTCAATGATTTAATCAACTCTTGATTTTAAAAAGTGTTGTTCTTGATGGATGTACAAATTTCCACTTACTATGCTTACTCATTTCCCAAATTAAATATGTTCCAAAAGACTAGACACTGAACATCACAAGCATCTAAGAAAATCTTGCACAATCACACACAAGGAAAAGTGTTCCTAAAACCCCTTTATTCTGATTTCAAGCTAGGTCTAAGACACATGAGCCAAAAAAATATGATTTTATTATAATATCCTTCTTATGAACATAATGGCATGTTCAAATACAATGAGAATCCTTCAACCTTCAATTTTCTTTCACAATTTTTATGAGAAAAAACAATGATACAAGCCTTCAACTTACTTTGAGAAGGCTTTTGAGAAAAAAACAATTTGATTTTCAACTATTGAAAACACTATTCAATAACTTAGAACATAAACGCTCAAATCTCCTCTCCCTCACCCATATGATGAGTGAGCGTTAACACCCTTTTGTCGAGCGTGCTTGCGCATCCTCGGTAAAAGCATCGCAGTTGGCCATCACAGTTGTCTGCACAGAAAAGCCAATTTCCCTTAACAAAAACCATCGCACCGTCGCTATTCGCTTCCTAGAAATGCTCTTTTTACCTCTCCCTCACCCATATGATGAGTGAGCGTTAACATCCTTTTGTCGAGCGTGCTTGCGCATCCTCCGTAAAAGCATCGCAGTTGTCCATCGCATTCCCAAAGTTTGAAGCTGTTTCCGAAAGAACTACTACTACTACTAGATTAAGTATTTAGAGTCATTTGCCTTAGCCTTAAGATTAGTTCAAGCCCTTTTGTTTGTTTGCTTATATCAACTTCAAACTCAAGTCTTCAAAGTATTTTTTGTTGACCATAGTATCACCTACTATCATCAACTCATGATGTCATTCCCTTCATCCTTACTTCGTTATGATATGAACATGTAAACTTCCAATATAAAGAAATGAGCTTTCATTACACCACCCATGTGGTATAAAGTGTGTGTTTTTTTTTTAAATTTACCACTCCGTATTTGAACACCATTTGTTTCCAATATAAACATCATTAGTTACTTTTTAATCAACCTAAATATTTGTTGGTCTTGACATCTTTATTGATTGGTTGTTGCTTGGTACAAATAAATACATAATTGAAAAAATTCTTTCAACACGAGAGAGTGAAAACATTCTCCAAAAAGCCATCCAAGAGCAGGGTCAAGGTCTTATTCTTGAAATCATATATGAAATACAAGAGTGGCATGATGCTATTAAAGAGATTAAACGGAGTTTACTTGAGCTACACCAAGTTTTCCTCAATATGGCCATGGTTGTTGAGGCAAAGGGTGAGTAGTGCAATACTATTGAATATAACATTGCTCACGCTGCTAACTATGTTGAACACAAAACCAAACAACTTCATATATTTATTTCTTAGGACATGTTGATCACTATTGCAGATGTAAGTACACACAGTCATATCAAACTAGCAAAGGAAGAGAAATGTCTAGAACTTCTGCTACTCTATTGGTAATTTGTCCGTTGAAAAAATATGTGACTTTGAATCCAATAACCCAAGTTCACATCTTGGTGAGATCAGATAAAACAGAACACTCTACAAATTTCAAATAGTGAATTACTGGAGGATGGCTTTGTATTTCAGATCATGTATTTGGTTACTATTGAGATTGGTGAAACAATTTCTATCAGTATGATGAGATCAAAGCAAATTCGTGCTAATTTCTTGAAGAGTTAGATCATTTTACAATTACTTTTAGATATCGTTAATTGTTTGAAGAGATTGTTGAAACAATCTTGATGGTCATAACTGTCAATCATCGAGGATTTTCTCTCACCTCAATGAGATCATTGTTCAACGTGCTAATTGCAAGAGGATATATCACATTTGCAACAATATATCTACAATACATAAATATGTACTACATATCTACAATAGATCTTGAAATAAAGAAAAAACAATATATTATGAGTGGGATAATAAATTTGGGAGTAGTTCTAACAACGAATTTTCAAATTGAATTGAGGCTGCCCAAATTTACTATCGAAGAAGAGTTTGAACAACCTAGACTTCAGATCTAGAATAAATATCTAAAATGGATACCTACTTTTCAACTTTCATCACAATGACTTGATGACATATCTCAAGTGTGAATGACAAAACAATCTTACACCAGTTAACAAGAAGAATTGAAAGGATTCATACCAACTCATTGATGTCCTCTCTATCACATTGATGGATGTAGATATGCAATATTATTGGTGTAGACAACATCATCGTCACTTCATCATTGAATTTTCAATGGCCTCCAATGGGACATTACCATGGCACTATCAAGTCTTCGATTCCATGGACCACTACTATTGATCTACAATACCTCACCTTCCATGAATTATTATCATAGAACTACCAGGCCCCTCATGACTCAAGGAGTTGTAATACCATGTTAAGAAATAGAAAACATTAACATACATAATCAAACATCACACAAGAATTGGTTGAACATGCTTGAAGTCAACTCAACACATGTATTCTTCCAAATATATCAATATATAGTACACATATTTGACCACTTGTAGATCTAGATCTCATTAGTGGATAATGGCAACACCTCATTAGTGGATAAGGATAACAACTCATAAAAAAAATGATCTCAAATTTTGTGATTGTCTAGGGACTCACAGTCTAACAATGCCCATAGATATTCTTTGGTATGAGAGTTTCATCCCAACACCTAATGTGTTTGTGGAAGAAAACAATGCAAACATTTCTAAAACCATCCCAATCGATATTTCCATAAAATCTAGTATTGTTGAAAATGTCTTGATTGGAGTAGTTTGTTCTCCTTAAAGAGTGTAGATATATATTGCTCTATTTAAAGAGTATCATGAAGTTTTTTCTTGGTTTTATTAGGAAATTATGAGCATTGACCCTTGGATTTTCGAACGCAAGATAAAAACATATTACAATGTGAAGCCCATTGACAAAATCTGTGACTAGTAAATCCTTGAAACACATTTGCTATCAAGGAAAAGGTGGGAAAACTATTGAAACGTTAGTTTTATCTACCTTTTCCCCCTAATTGAATGGGTGTCAAACATAGTTCCCATGGATAAGAAGTAGGGGGGCATTCATGTATGTATCGATTTTTCACAATTTGAACAAATCATGCCCTAAAGACAATTACTCCATGCCATTCATCAATCAGATTATCAATGAATGTGCCAAAAATAAAATCTTTTCATTCATGGATGAAATTTCCAGCTATAATCAGATTCATATTTACCTAAAAGATTAACGCAAAATTGTGTTTATCTATCCTTGGGACACTTTTTTCCTACAAGAAAATGTCATTTGGTTTAAAAAATGTTGAAGTTATATTTTAGTGGGACATGTCGTATGCCTTTTGCGACACTAAACATATTTTTGAGGTTTATCTGGATGACTTGTCCATTCGATCAAAGAGAAGGGTTGATCATCTAGCTCATCTTAGCACAATAATCAAAATATGTTGACGCTATAAAATTCATTTGAATCCTCACAAGTGATTTTTTGGTGTTGTGTTTGGGTGATCGGTAGATTTCATCCTTTCCAGGGATAGGTATATGGTTGACCCATTTATCTGGGGCGATCATGCACATTGGTCATTTGATGCCTTGAAAAAAGATCTGATGTCCACACCAATGTCGAGTCCACTTGACTACAACAAAGACTTCTGGTTATATCTTGTGGTATCTGGATCAACTATTAGCATGGTTTTGGTTTAGGAAGATGTTTTACATAAGTAACATGTGGTGTTTTAAGTGGTTATCAATCTTCATGTCTATTTCTTGTTGTTATAGACATATTCACAATTTTTTATATATATTAAAGTTTGTTTGAAAGTAATAAAAAACCAAACATGATAATTGAAAGTTTATCTCCTTGATAATGAAGTGAATACACCAAAATGAAAAAAAATAAAAATTATATAAATTAAAATCAAGATATAATCTTTATAGTCTAACTTAAAAATTTTAAATATAAAATTAAAGAAGTTAATCATCATACTTTAACCATGCAACTATTATGCAGTCTAATATCAATATCACAACTTAAAATACTAAAATATAAAATTAAGAAAATTAATCATTATACCTTAACCATGGAACTATTATGGTGATGGAGAATCATTATAAACCAAAAAAAATACCAAACATATTATATTATGGTGATGGAGAATCATTCACGCATAGTACAACAATTATAGACTTAAAGAAAATGATTTAAGGGTATGGACAAGACAACAGAGAGGCACATGCTACTTCCAGACATAGCATAATATTATCATTATTGAACAATATCACTACGATGCCATGTAGAAGCACCAACAAGAACACACCACAAAGAAACATGGCAATGTCTACTTAATGGAGGTAGATCACTCCAAGATAGAGGGATTTGAATGGAGGTAGATCACACCATCATTTCCAAGTAATCATTAATGCCGATTGAGGGATTTGAATGAGCTCTTTTAGTAGTTGATATTTTCCAAGTAATCATTAATTCCTATTGAGGGATTTGAATGAGCTTTTCTAGTAGTTGATATTTTAATTGGGGTTGGGGACACTTCACCATCATTTCCAAGTAATCATTAATGCCTATTGAGGGATTTGAATGAGCTTTTTTAGTTGTTGATATTTTCCAAGTAATCATTAATTCATACGGAGGGATTTTAGTAGTTGATAATGCCTTTGTGGGATTTGAATGATATTTTTTTAGTAGTTGATATTTTAATCACATTTGAAGAACACCAGATTCACATTCCTTATTTCATCTCATTGTATGTGAATTTTACAGGGGTACTTACACGACAACATTACAAGTAGGCAGGGTAAGGTAATTACAACTATCTTAAATTCATATATGACACCGAGATAAGATTGTTAATTACAATGTTGTTTACTCCAATCAGTAGTTAGATTCAGTTATTATGACAAAAGGTGGTGTGAAACTACTTGTTTAAATTCATCACTTTCACATTTAATATAATGTTTATGTATATGTTGAGATTGTGCTTATGCTATTTGTTCTGTTTAGCAATGTCAAAGTCTTCTCAAAACAAACTTTACGTGTAGCATGAAT
>SNQJ01S0032954.1:0-18869 GCA_010110895.2 Picea sitchensis
GCTCTCAAGACCATTCTTAGTGGACTCTCAAGCCCTATCAAAGAGAGCATGGGACAATGCACTTCCACCAAGGATCTATGGCTAAAGCTAGAGGATACATATCAAAGCAAGAAGATGTTGAATACCACTCCATCAAGATCATTAAAGGTAAAGAGTCTCCAAAAACTCTTGAATGCATTATTTCTAAATGTGATCTTGAAAACATTTCAAATGAAGACAAAGAATCAAGTGATGATGTTAGCACAAGTGAAGATCTTGAAGACATTTCAAATGAAGGCAAAGAATCATGTGATAATGTTGGCAAAAAGGAAGAGCTTAAAGATACTTCAAATGAAGGCTAAGAATCATGTGATAATGTTGGCAAAAAGGAATATCTTAAAGACACTTCAAATGAAGGTAAAGAATCCTCCAAGACCCTTGATTGCAATGATTCAAAATGTAATGATGTTGAATATTTCTCAAGTGAAGAAGAAGATCTAGAAATAGTTGGTGTAAAGTTTAATGGTAGTTATCCCATGGAAAGAATAGAAGAAAATCTATTAGAACTTCAAAAGGAAGTTGAAGAGGGTTTATATAGATATAGCAGTGATCATTATTATACACACTATAACTATCTTTCGGATAACACTAAGAAGTTTCTTAGGAGGAATCAAAGGCACATCTTGAAGTTAAAGGAAATGCTCAAAGAACAAGAAGAGAGCAATAAGACTCAATTAGAAGAAAAGGGTGATAATGTTGTATGATAAATATCTTAAAAGACACTTCAAATAAAAGAATCTCCAAGACCCCTTGATTTCATTGATTCAAAATGTAATGATGTTGAAGAAGATCTAGC
Organism: Picea sitchensis; assembly: GCA_010110895.2. NCBI lineage: Eukaryota > Viridiplantae > Streptophyta > Pinopsida > Pinales > Pinaceae > Picea > Picea sitchensis. Next base: position 836 of record SNQJ01S0032954.1, read on the forward strand.
CAGTTGGTGTAAAGTTTAATGGTAGTTATCCCATGGAAAGAATAAGAAAATCTATTAGAACTTCAAAGAGAAGTTGAAGAGGGTTTATATAGATATAGCGTTGACTATCATATAACACACTATAACTATCTTTCTGACAACACTAAGAAGCTTCTTAGGAGGAACCGCACATATTGAAGTGGAAGGAAATGCTCAAAGAACAAGAAGAGAGCAATAAGACTAATTAGAAGAAAAGGAAGAAGAGATCAGCTAAGACTAAAGAATGAAAACAAGGGGTCGGAAAATGGTGAGATGATGAGACTAGAAAGTTTTGAAACTATTGTCCATCTCAAGTCCCAAATTATAGAATCCCTAAAAGGATAGAGGAACTATTGAAAATCGATAAATTAAAAGGAAGAGTCTTGTTGTAAGTTAGAAGCTTCCAAAGTTTTTCATCTTAGAAAGAAAGTGGAGAAGTCAAATAAATTTTTGAATAGCTCACTAATTGATCCGTAGGATCTTTTAAACGACTATGGTTGAGTTACTACCTGTACGCTAATTAACCATTTGAGAAACTTAGCGAAAGTATGAGGAAAGAAGAGGAATTATAAATGGTATATACACATTTTGGGTGCATCTCAATGAAAGAATAAACAACAAAACCATAACACGCAGATTGATAACTGAGTTCAGCACAACTTTGCCTACGCCTCCAGGCCTTTGTCTCCGTGGGATATTTCTTTATTTATGCTCAAATGCTCAAAAGTACATCGCTACAATGCCAAATGGCTACAAGACCTGGACCGGGTCATGTTCTGGTCTGTAATTGAACCCCGCAAAGAAAATGGCACGCAAAAACGGACGTCCAGAGCTCCTGGAATGATCCGATAGCTTCCTTTCTCAAAAGCTTATTTGCATCAAAATGGCTTTGGCTTTGGCTTTTCTTCAAAGATAACTCGCTCGACTACTTCAGCAGTCTCAAACAGTCCTGGGTTATATATATAGGACTTTGTTTTCTCATCTCCAACTTTCTCCAAGAATCTGTCCTCAAAAAATGCCCAATATCCTCCAAAAATGGATAGAATCAACCAAAAATAGGCATAATAACAATAAAACCAAACTATGGTATAAACCTAAATGATTTCACTCAAGCGCTTAGCCCTTATTGGTATGTGTAACTCCTCCGTATGGTCGATAGCTATAGGCTATCGCTGGGCTATGCTTCGGCTCTTTTGGTTGCCTCGCTTCCCTGCCTGGTATGTATGAATGGGAATCCGGGGCTAAACCTATAACTCCCACGCTCTATTTTAGCTTAATGCCCGAATACATAGAGCTACCGTGAACCGGGCCGGGCCTTATCCTCCACTTCAGCGTCATGGTCATATATGAGAAACTGGTGGTCAGCTACCTACTCTTTCCCCAACATTCAACTATAATCAAATTCAAATATTAAATATGCCATTACTATTACAAGTACCAAAGGGCGCCCAGGTGGTTAGCCCGGTCCCGCCAATCCATAGCCCCGGGAAGGGGAGGTCACGGTTTCACCTGACCTGCAGTTCCACAACTTTTACACATAAACAAACAACCACCACGCAAGCACGGCGTTTCACGACCGGCTTTCACGTGGCACCTTTTACCAACCAACGACAACCCGACATGTCAAACGCCGATTGGCCCATGTGCCCGCTTTACTCTATCGAAAAGTCATAATCGCCATTATCAACTCGGCTGCATCGCCATCACTGCCGGGCCTCGCTGCGGTTCACCGTCGTTCTTCCACGCCACCATCGATGTCATTCCATGCCACGTCACTCCCTTCGGTGACACGTATCACCTTCTCGATAGTCCAGCTTAAAATGCCTAAACGCCCGAAAACTACCTCGACATCGCCTTCGAGTTTCCACGTTATATCTTTAATCTACCACACGGGCCACGACATGCCACACAAGATCTCAGACAAATTGTACGCATCGCATACCGCCAATTTTTTACCTGTTTGGATTTCTGGACAGAACGCGATATCTTCCATACGGAGCCCGTTTGACAAAATAAATATACCAATCGAATCATGAAGACGAGCCGGATGCAATGGCATAGGTTTCACGCATTCCAAGCACTTTCATTTTTGAGCATTTTTCAAGCCCCATCGGGCTTCGTTCACTCGATCACCTCCTCATTAAAAAAAAAACCCTTTGGTCCCCAAACTGTTAACACTCATTAACAAGCTCTGATAGGCCACCTGATTTGTTCTCTGTCTTTGAACTCTGTTCTATGCACCTGCCTCATCAAGATCAACCGTAACACAATCATGACAACTCCGACAAGATATATTGTTAGCCATTTGAACTTTGTTACATCTTACTAAAGACACTATCATCCATGCAGACAACATTACTAATGACAAAGATATCAAAAAGATGACTGCGAATGAACTGATATACTTGAAGTACCCGCGACGACAGAAGCTTATCTTGAAGCAACTTATGATTGATTTTCCATTCAACAACCATGCTCCTCAGTTTCTCAAGTTAAGATCAATTATTTCATTTGAAACAATTATTGGTTTGTTGTACAATTTGCACTGCCTTCGCTAATTGTTCCATTGTTCTGAAGTGTTTTATTTGCTTTTGCTTTTAACATGATGAGCATGAACCACATAATTCCGACCTCGCTTTAGTGAATTGATATTGATTCTTTGTTCAGTAGAAGATTGCCTTACGATCATACAAGTGTGGACTACCTAAGACCATTCCATTCTCTTGAACGATACAACATCACAAGTTACTGGCCCACATACTTAGATGAAATTGTAAATTTGATTGTGCACCGCTTTGTTATGCATCCGATGATGATTGCTTATCCATTTAAGTGTGTGTATGTTTATGATGAGTTTGTGTTTTTAATCCCAATTTCTTTACCAATTCTTCCGAGATTATATTAGATTGAGATCCAATCACAATTAATGTGTCTATCTTAGTGTGTCGCATGATTACCCTTATATGAAACAACTTGCTTTTACAATCAATGTCTTCACCAAATTTACTCCGTCATACCAACCAATGAAATCTTTGACTCATCAATTCGAATCCATCCCAAGTCTCAGAGGGTTTTGATGTCATACAATCGTTTCGCTCCTTCTTTCTTTGAACCATCTTGGCTCTTCTCTGATGCAACTACCAACATTTGTCCCTCATCATGTCCCTCTTTCTGCAATGTTTGGTAAGAGGGCTTCCTTCCTTCTTTGTCACAACATTTGCATTCTCGCCATTGTCATGCCTTTTCCTCTTGTCCCCTTTCCTCCTAGTAATTCCCCGACACACTGCTTTTCCCCACATGTAGCTTGAACAGAACCTCATCAAGGTTAGTGGGTCCAAACATGAAACAAGTGTTTCTAATATGCGCAAGCAAACCACCTATATACTTCATAAGGGTTTTGTGCTCAGAAGGAATGTCTAACACACGCCATTTTTCAAATTCATCTTTGTATTCTTGAACTGTTTGTCCCTTTATTAGTTTTAAAGATTGCCATTCAATTATTGCTTTTTCTTTATAACCCAAAGGGATAAACTGCTTCCTAAGTGCATAAATGAAATTCTTCCATGATGGAAATACATTACCCACATCTGTGTTCCTTTTTGTGCCTTGTTTTTCCACCAGATAAGAGTTGTACATGTAAGTCTCAAAGATGCCAACTGATTTGTGTGGCCTCATCCTCAATATGTTGCACACCACAAGAGTACCTCCACCGCCTCTGATCCAGCTTATCAAGTTTTATGCATTTATCACCATCATATATGGGCAACTCAAATTTTACATCAAGTTTTAACAATGCCATTTCATGTTTATTCTTATGAACATTTTTCTTCTCATTAGATTTGAAACTTGAACTCAAGAAGAAGGAGAAGAAGGAGGTTAATGGAGGTGAAGGAGGAAACTGAGGATGGTCCTCCTCTCAATTTTTCCCCTTTGAAGAATTACCCAAACCTGGGGTCGCTTCTGCTTCAACAATCTTCATACAAAACCGCCACCATCTCCTACATAGCATGGAATGTTTTCCAGAACTCTTCTCATTCTCGAAATCCCCTTCTTCCGATGCCATCTTTTCACTATGAGAACCTCTCTTTCTCAATCCACTTAATGGATCTCCGCGAACAAGCTCGCCTTCATCACGCTGTAGATTTTCCCTAGTTACCATGCAAAACTCAAATCCAAATGTCAACTAGTTTTAATACCACTTGATCCGATAAGATCTTTTAAATGACTATGATGAGTTTTAATTTTGCATGCTAATTAACCATTTGAGAAACTTTAGTGAAAGAATCAGAAAGAAGAGGAATTATAAATGTACCATATACACATTTCCGTATCCAAAGAAAGAATAAACAACAAACCACATAACACGCAGATCGATAACTGAAAGTTCTAAAACAGACAACTTTGCCTAATGCCTCTCGGCCTTTGTCTCCGTGGGGAGGCTTCTTTATTTCGCTCAAATACCCGCGCAATATCGCTGCAACAATGCCAAATGGCTACAAGACTGATCTCGTCATGTTCACCCAGATCTCTAAAACCATGCAAAAGAAACGGCATGCAAAACAGACATCCGGAGCTCCAAGAAATGATTCGGACGACGCCTCCTTCAAAAAGCCGCAGATCAAAATGGCTTTGGCTTGGCTTTTCTTCTGCATAAGATAACTCGCTCCGAATGTTTCCTCTCTGTGGCCTCAAACAGTTCGGTTTATATATTCCTTGAAGCGCTGCTCATCCCCAACTTCCTCCAAGAATTTCCAATTTCAAAATGCCCAATATCCTCCAAAATGGAAGAATCAACTCAAAATAGGCATAATAACAATAAAACAAACCATGGCATAAACCCAAATTTGATTTCACTAACGCACTAGCCCCTTCATTGGCGCTGCGTAATTCTCCTGCTATATCGTATAAATATGTGGCCACGCCAGCTATGCGCCGGCTCCCCGCCGTACCGGCCCCTGGCCTCAAGTGGCTTATGAATAGAACCATGGGGCCAAAACCCATAACGCCCGCGCCCCGTTTTAACTTAACGCTGAGTCACATGGAGCCGCCCGTGAACCGGGGGCCGGGCCCTATCCTCCAACTCCCTACGGCCGTGGGTTATATATGAGTGGTGAAATGTAGGGCTGGGGCTAAGCCCCGACCCGGTTCCCCCGTACCGAATTAACCATAATCAAATTCAACATTAAATATGCCATTACTACATAAGTACCTGAAGCATACTGGTGGTTTCGTCTTGCCCCGCCAAATTCATAGCCCCCAGGGAGGTCATCGGTTCAACCTTAATGCCAACCCACAACTTTTACACATAAACAAACAACTGACGGTTAATGCGGCAGCTCTGACGACCGGCCATGCGGCACCTTTACCAACCTCGACATCGCGTCAACCGATTACCCACATGCTCCACCACTTGCTCCGGAAGCCGCACTACCACGCCAACTTGTCATCGCTACCCGTCAGCCCCGCTGCGACCGCCTCGGTTAACCCCGCCACGCCGCCGATTATCCATGCCAATAATGCAGGTCACCCTTTCAAGCAGGACATCGCATACCTTTGGATAGGTCCATTTGTATGCCTAAACGTCCAACAACCGGCTCGACACGTGGTCAGCCTGAGTCAGACATGTGTCGGCTCGTGATGGACCCCACGCCAAAGATAATAACGGAATGTTGACGTCAACGTCCGTACGTGACCGTACGGACCATACGCTAACAATTTTTTTTCATGTTCGACTTATCTACGTAACGTATATCTTCTCCATAACGGAAAGCCCGCTTGACAAAGTAAATATACCAACGAAATCAAGAAGACAAGACGGACCCAATGGCGCTAGTTTTGTCGATTCCGAGCATCTCTCTTATTTTTAGCATTTTTCTGCTCCTATCGTAGCTTCCCTCGAACCAATTCCGATCACGAATCTCTGATGAGATCTTGGAAAGTCAAAGATCACCATATGATAAATCAGTCTTGGATACAAAAGAGAAGACACACATGTCGGGCAAGGGCACCCTTGCTAGCATGAGGTGTGTCCATCAAAGAAGGAAGACAATGTTGCAAAACAACCATCTACACAAGGCAAATAAAATTTTAAAAGAACAAAGCAAGGGGAAGACATCAAGAAGTTATTCTTGGGACACCAAAGCAAAGGTATAAAAGTATTTTTCATGGGTATCAAGTATTCATGTAATGGATATGGTCAGCTAAATCTTGAATGTAGATCTTATGAAGGGAGGATATATAATGAAGATTTTATAACACCATAAGATGTTGTAGATGCACTCCGCGAAGATACCAAGGATGTTCACTGTATCACCACATTAGATGCTACAAGATTTGGCCACAAATCCCAGAGCAAGAACACAAGAAGAAAAGTCCAACATTATGACTTCAAATAGCATGGCTAGAAGAAGGAACTAAGTAAGAAAGGGAGACACTTTGAAAATATGGATGCTCTGTGAGCTCAAGTTCCGAGGAGCAGTGGACATCTACGTATGGGTGAAGAAGACAGAAAGTTGCCTGCAATGTAATGAAAGACCAAGGGAAGTTCATGGTAATACTCCATCGAGGCACAAGTGACAAGGGTAGCAGTCATGATACATACACCTGGGTCCGGACGAATAGGTCAGCAGTACATACGCTTCCAGCAGTGCAACACGTCGCATATATGTGGAAAGCCTTGGGAAAAAAAGGCAATGCACATGGGTTGGAACTTGATGTGATGGTATAAATATATGATGCAGGGTCTAACATGGTTTATTTCATGGTGTTCCTCGAAGAATCGCTTTGTTGCAAGTTTAAATGTTCATCTATTGGATAATGTAAAATAAAAATTGGGTGCATGGCACTAACCCATGAGTTTGGATTGATGCATTTTGTTGAAGAACAATGTTGGTTATCAGTAGTTGAAGCTATGGCACCTTGGTCATAGCGATACCTTGATGATGCTAGCTAGAGATGTCATTGATCTATTAGAGCATACTACTAATACATGTATTGTTGGATGCCAAGCATTTGTTGTAGTGTGCATGAGGTTTGAGGCTAATCCGTTGGAGTACATGGATGAAAATTTCTAATTGATATCATCATATATTATGATGTGTTATTAGAGGCATAGTTGTTGAATATCTTGGTGCATGCATTTGACATGTAAATGGGCTACATAATGGATGTGAATGTGAGTTGATGAAGATCTCTTGTTGTACATCATGGATGAGTCATGGCTTGATCTATGTTGATGCATGATTGGTACATTGGAAGAGGCACCTACAAGTTACTACAGTTGTTTTGCCATATTTTATGGAGGATCCTGGCATACATGTACACGGATTCATCATGTTTCTGTATTGGTGCATGGTTGGCATACTTGCTTGGTACAAGTAGTGATACATGCTGATGTACATGTTTGGTATATGTTCGTATGATGAGCACTTGGCTAAAAGTACATCATTGGTATTAATTGATTAGCATATATTTTGGTACCTAAGGCATTTGATGATTGAGGCACTTCGTTCATGATAGAGACATATCATGAGTGATATGACACTTTTTTGCCATTGGTAGATGCATGTTGACATGTTGATAGAAGCATATGGTTAATACATTCCATTATCTTTGGCACATTAGGCGATGTTGACGTACATGGTTGATGCACATGGGTGTTTTTCATGGTTGGCACACAATATGGCGTAGGATGTACTTGGTTGATGTTCTGTTCATGATTCTCTATTTTATTATTGACATACATTTTGTTTCATGATGTATGGTATGGCACAAGTTTAATGCATGGACAGTCCAAGGATCGCCACAAAGAGTATAGTTGATCTATGATCCCGCTGATGAAAGAGTGGCCACATGTTGATCATCATGTTTCAAAGGAGGGGGATACATACCCATAGAGGAGTCCTTCTTCCCATGATTCTAGGAAGAGATATTTTTGAAGAAAGAGCACAGAGGCATAATTCCAGAGGGGTAGTTATGGTCAGGGAGTATGAGCCATATCTTCTTCAACATTACATCAAAGTGATATTCCTTGTCCAAAAGTTGGGCTAGACATTCAAAGGAAGATCAAAGGAATTCAAATAGGGGAGCAACCCCAAGGAGAGCGCAAGCAAGGAGACCCTGGAGAATGGCCCCTTTCCATTGATGTCAAAGGGAGAGAGATAGTCACATTGATGTGGATTGATGGGAGAGATAGTCATTAGTAATGGGGAGAGAGTAATATTGATATGATTGATGACTATTGATGTAGATCATGCATTGTAATGGAGAGATATAGTCATATTGATATGATTGAGGAATATTGATGTAGATCATGCCTTGTTTACATGTTTGACATCAATAATTATAATTGGTGCTCTATTATCATCGTTGGTATTGCCATCAATGCCAAATCCAGATTGTTGATCATGTTGTCATTGATGCTACTGGTTTGATTGATTGATGTCAAGGATTAAATAACAATTAATGTCAATGGATTGGATTGGATAGGTTTGATTGATTAATGATTGATGAACAATGCATGTGGCTGTCCTTAATGAGAATGATAGATGTCATGGAAACCAACGATGAAGATGGATCAATATGTTATCATTGATATGATGCATGGATGTAGATGGATTTCAATGAGTTATCATTGATATGATGAAGATGGGATCAATGAGTTGTCATTGATACATGATGAAGGATTGATGTAATGGTATTTATCATGGATGATAAGGTACACAAATGGATGAACCCAAAGTGGTCCCTTTAGAAAGTTCCTCACAGAAGCTATGGTTGAGAGAACCCATGCTTGTATGTGGAATAACAAGATGAATACCGCTGAAGCTCTCAGCAGGAAACTATCCTAGATGGATAGTGCTTGTCATGCCATTCTATAGTATGGAATGTCGCATAACTCCTCACGATTTGAGAGACATGGCCTTACGAAGTTGGAAGACCCCATAAGGATGGCTCTTCAGGCCCCATAAGGTCAAAGAAGTCAAAATGTTTGAAAAGGTTAGCGATTATTTAAATAATAAAGGAAGTGACAAAATCAAGAAGAAATATTTTTAAATGATAAAGTATTTGAGAACTTTCTATTTATGGAAAAGGGTTAACCCTAAAATAAGCAAAAAAGGTTAAGTGACCTAGAGATGGGTTTAGTGACCTAGAAATAGGGTAAAGGACTCTGGGGGGGATGAAAGTATAAATAAGATAGTAATGATCTCTGCGCATTATCCTCAGGACTGCTGGAGATCTTCTTGTGAATATCTTGAGTATTGATGGAGAGCTTCTGTGAGAGCATCTTCAAGTGGGATCTCTCGAAAGCATGATTAAAAGATCTATTATGAGAAAGAGAGGTGAGGGAGGATCTCATGAATGCATCAAAGTTTTGGAAATATCTGAGATCTTGGACTACGTAAGTCTCCTGCGAGCTTCACAAACCCTGTTTTTTGAGGTGTACGGTCAGAATGGCCCAAGGCTGCATAATGCAAGGTTGTATGAGGACATGGCACGCACAATGGATAAAATCATTGAGATTTTGTGTTTGAGTTGATGACTAGTAGTCAATATCGAAGGTGTCCTGACCAAGAGACTTCATGGGTCTGTGACTGCCATTGAGATGACTGGTATGGTTACATTTCATTATCTCGATAGATAACATTCTTGGTGTATGGTGAATGCTTAAGTTATTGTTGGTATGGTTGTTGTGAAGTGGTTTATGTTGGTGGAGTGAGAAGTAATCTTGTGATTTAGTGGTGATATGATTTCTATGGTATATTGGCTTTTATACATGATTGAGTTAGCATTCATATTGATTGGTTTTGAAGCATGAGTATGCTATTAGAGAGCTTGGATGTGTTGTGACAGTCGGTAGAGAGTTCGACAGTGGAAGACATAAGAAATTATGCTTGTAGGTTGCAGAGGATTTAAGTATGTGATGAAAAGGATAAACCCCAATAGCTCGTAAGGCACACGCAGTTGTTGTATATATTACTGGCAAGTACATACTGTGGTTGAAGTGAGCCAGGCACATACACACACAAAGATACACTACCTAATAAAGCCACACCACAGGCATTGATATATGCTGAGGATTGTTGCCCCATCTTAGTTGGTACAGGTGTGTTGAGTCTTGCATTATAGAGATGGTGCTCCTTTGTAGAGCTAGCCCCATTCAAGAAAGTTGTTGAAAAAACCTAAGGATTGTGAAGGTCTGTAATAAAAAGAAAATTGTATACATCTTGTGTTCTTTTTTAGGTTCCTTGTGGTGATGACTTATCAATGATCTATGTCACAAGATATATGTTGTTGATATATGTTCACATATAACTAGTTATAAATGACATCAATGAAAAAAGATCCCCACACTGCTCACACCTCCCCTCACCTCTAAGTGTGTGGTGGTAGGTGTGTCCAACAATTTTAACCTAAATGTTTTTTTCAAAAAGGAATATGTCAATGTGATTGAGTAAGCTTATATTTAAAAGGGCAAGCAAAGACAACAATTATATATAAGGGGACCTACAAAGTACAAATACACCATAAAGCAACATTATTATTAATAGAGTGAGTGAGGACGCTATCACACCATCTTTAAAGTTTACAACCAAAAGCCAACTTATGGTGCTTTGAAAGAGTAAAATTAGAAAATAGATTCATCAAATACACATAAAAATATGCCATTTGGGAAATAAAGTGTTGAAAGACCACATCATAAATCAACTCATTCATCTCCCTATGAACCTTTAGCTAGTGAGATGGATGGATGATATAAGATTGATGCCTCTTTGTTAACTAAGCTAAATAGATAGATAGTTGTGTCTCATACACATTGAATATGCATTACATCTTTATTCATTATAATTCTAAGTCATTTTAAGTAATGCACATGTTTTTGCTTAATCATTAGTTGTTATCCATAGGCTCCATTCAAAAGAAAGACACAAAAACCCCTCACGACACAAATCCAACCTCTCAGAATGTCCCTAGCTTTTGATTCCCTTACTCTATAGTTGTAGATGACCTTATGAGTTTATGTCAACCTCACCAGGAGTAATTTGAGGTTAACAGTGAGCTTGGGCGGTTTGGAGGAGTTATATGATGCTTTTAGAGGTCTTCTTATCATCTTTCATCATCGAGATCATTCTCGCGCAGTCAGATTTCGATTTCGTTGCGTTTCAACCGTTCCCGTAATCTGAGAGTATCAATGCGAATTATTTTATGGATTGCACTAAGGTTGTCATTTTAATAATTTATCTAAGAGGGGTACCTTGGTGTAATAGATCATTGGAACCATGATGAAGAGCTCTAAATGGTGGAGAGGATAAAAGTGACATTCAGTGCCCAAAAATGCTTTAAAGTGAAATAAATCACTTTTTGGGAGTAAAAGGTTAATAAATTAATAAAGTGATTTTACTAAAGTTAAATTAAAAATTTACTTAAGTGTAAAATGGTAAAAGGGTCAGCAAAAGGGTGAATGGGGAAATAAAAGAGGAATGAGAGTGCCCTCTCTCCATTATGCATTGTTATTTTCTAAAATCAAATTGAGAGAGCTCTCAGAGTTGGCTCTTGGGACTAAAAACCTTAGAGAATAAGATTGAGTTTGGTGGTGAAACTATCCACCCTAGTTGATCATAGATGGAGATCATATAGATCTTTCATTATGCTTCCACATTGTAATGAGATCTCATTATTGGGCAAAGGGGTTTCCTTTGGTTGAGGATGATTTTGCTTTAGGAGGCTGAGTTAGATTCTGGTTGCATTTTCGGGTACCGTGGGTCAGTTTTAGCTTGTGGGTCGAAGTTACTCTCAGGGGATGAGTTCCAACTGTGGTGGATGTATTTATTTGGGCAAGGGGGGGCGATTCTAGTGTGAAGGGTGCATTCTTGGAGTTGGGCCGCTTTTCTTTTGTGGGAAGTATTTATGTGCTAGAGGGCCAATTTTCTTTGCAACAAAGCTATATCAATTGATGTGTGTTAGTTCCATATTTTATTAAGTATATTTGCTTGGTGGGGAGCTATTCTTACCAACATTTTTACCCAGTTGTAACAAGTCGATGAACTAAATAAAATCAACATTTTTATGAGTTATTCCTTTGTTGTTATATCATATATTTGTTCAAGATATTCCTTAGGTATTTGGCTGTGATGTTTTGTATGCATAATGAACATTTAAATGGCATTGAAGCCTTTCCCAAATCTTTTAAAACTTCATGTGGGGAAACCAAACAACAAACACTAAAACTCATTACAAAGGAATAAAACCTACAACCTAAGTGTTTGAGAAAGACATCGCCCATAAATACACATAAATTGCTATAACAATGAAGAGAATTTGTGACACAGTAGGAAGTGTTTGTCAAAGGTCCTAAACCACATCAACAGATTGGTGAGGTATATTATACCTCTCACATTGCTAAAAGAAATAACCTTATAGTCCCAACGAATTCCCCATCCTCTTAGTTGTTGTTAGTTATAAAGAACGACAATTTATTGGGAAAGTTATAAAAGCAATTAAAACGACATGAAACCGAATTTTCAACAATGTATATGCCCACACGATTTAGGAAGTTTTCATTTACAAGTTGTAAATACAACAATTATAAAGAACCTACAAAAGCATACATGTATCTTAAAGCATATTATTACTAGAGTGAGGAAGCATGCTATCACATGAACATAAGGACTTACCACATCAATATTTGCACTAGAAATAGTGAAAAAAATATTCTATCACATACTTCCAATAAAAAGCCAATTTCCATATTAACAAACCTTTAATTGATTTCAAATTGTATAACAAGAAATGAATTGAATTAGCCACTGTTAAGAGTTGCATGACACAGTAGTCCCCGCCAATAATGAACTAAGCAGCTATGCAACACTCTTAGAAATTAAGTGATACAATTTAATTAAATGACTTCATCACATAACATGCATGCCTTCTAGCTTGAGATATGGCCACTTTATGCTATTCTTTAAATAAATTAAATGTATTTAAATTGAGATGTCTTGAGATATGTACAACCCAATTGAAACAAGGAACTAGTCCTTGTATTAAAATGCCTTTAATATTCTGTGTTATCTTAAGTATACATTGCATGAGAGAGAAAATCTATGTTCACATGAGCATCTACCATCATTTCTATAAGACTTTAAAAATGATCCAATAGCATTATAGCTATATAAAATTTGTTATTTCTAATATCTCAACAGTCTAAAATAATGATAGGTATAAAAGTGGATTTAAACAAAGGTTGAAGAAGAAAGACAATGTAATATTAGTTATAAATATTACATTAGGGGAAAGTATAAAAAAACCTTTAAAACATAATGTGAAATATAAGACGCTTAGGATATTATTATACTTAAAATAATAGAATCTACCCAAATGACATAAGGAATAAGTGTGATATAACTATGTTAGCTAAAATCAATTGCAATAAAAGTAATAAGAAATATTTGGCAATAAAATAAATGAAATATTAAATCTGGAACTGATTAGGGCCATGATAGTTGCAATTTCAATTCACTAATAATCATTTTACAGTAGTGAGTAAAGTACCTAAACTAGTGAATATCATCAAGTGCAAAATAACAGGATCATAAGACTAAGATCATATGCGATTGAAAATAACATGGTTCAAAATAAGATTAAGATCTGAGATGTCCAAAATACAACACGATTGATTAGTTTCGTGCTAAGAAACAAGCACATTTAAAGTACATTAGAACATAATAAGATTAAAATCTTAAGTGCAGTCTTCCTATTAGTCATATGCAATGTGAGGTTTATAGATTTGTCATCACTATTACTTTCAAGTGGCCAAAAACATTTCCCAATATTTGAAATTTTGCAAAGGAATATTGTGAACTATATTGCTATTCTCCATAGATGACTGTCAATTATGAGAAGCAATGAACAAAAACATAAAACTTCATCGATTCCCTGGACTTGGTTGAGGTTGTTGATTTTTTAGTTGTTGAATTTTTATTTATACGGGAGTATAAGAGAACCTGAAAAAAAGAAAGAGAAATAAGTCAAAATAGAATATTTTTTCATATTATTGATCAATAGATAAAACCAATAATTTGAGTTTTTTTTAGTGTAAGCAAAATTTTGTTATTTACCTCTTTATTCATCCTATTTGCAATACTATATTGTCTTCATTTAGTGTAAATTTGTTGTGAACTTGGAGGTCACGTAGCATATAAATGATGTCTGTTTTTTTCTGAAGATATATTTCATATGGCATTTGTATCAGATCAGGAAGCAGTGTTTGCAATATAGGTTATCTAATGATGCATTGCACAACACTATTGGTAATGCTTCTAATAATAGCGTTTATGTAGTGTCTATAAAGAAAAGGACATTTTTGGTTGCATTTCATGCAATCAATTGTTGTATCTTCTATTGATGCAGAAGCACTGGCTGGAAAATTGCAAATGACACATACAGGTTCAAAAGGAGTTGAATACGCATTTGTTATTTTCAGTGTACCTTCAACCCGTTTATACAATATTGTAGCTAACAATAGAACAACAAAATGCATATGTTTTTTTAAATAATCATATGTATGAAGTTTTTAAATGCAGGTATACATCTATATACTTACAACATTTGTTGAGCTAGTTATTTTCTTTAAAGATTGTGTTGCACCTATTCTTAGCATTTTATAAATGTTGATTGCGTTGTGCGGAATACCTTTTCTTTTACATCTTTTCTCTTTGTAATGTTCTTGAACAACAACACATGAAATTCTCTGTTTTGTAGTTGTTGTTCCATTGATGTAAAAAAATGTGCATATGTTTCGAACAATTGAAGCTGTAACATGAAACATCATTGTAATTATGTAATCTTATTAAGGATCTATAAATTTAAAAGTAAAATAACTAAATATGGAAGTTGTACCGTTGCTTTGTCATTTTCTGAGTTGCCATCTTTTATATGTAAAATGTACTACATCCCCACTTTTTTTGCAACTCTCACAACAAATCCAATTGCGCCAATTGGGTAAGGAGTTGTACTTTATGTAAATTGTTTAATTGTTGTGTATGGTATGAAGTTGTACTCTTTGCAAACAACATCAATTGTTTCTACAACACTGAATTCATCTAGTGATATAATACGATCACAGTCACCACGATCATAGTTAGTTTTTGGCAAAATTTTAAAATGTGTAATGGATAGTCTATTGCCAGGTAAGATCTTTTGTTCATGTTTTCGAATAAGATGTGTAGGAACAATCAATGTGACTGTCATCATGCCTTTTTCATCTGTCATGTCAGCACACAAAATTCTACGTGACTTATTTGTTTTGTCCAGATATGTATTATACACGGCCCTTGTGTCTCCAACAAAAACTTGTCCAATTCTATGATTGTTCAAGTCTTCAATGGATACTATAGTAGAAGCAATGTATCTAGGCCTACATACAAGGAATGCATAAAATAAGCAATGCAAGTTATAGTTTATATACCTTTGTTTCATAACTACACAATCTAAATGCATCGTATCAGCTACATTTTTTATATACATACTTTTTAAGTTGTTGTTGTGCTACGCTGGTTTCTTTGGTTGTGCTTTCTATTGTTTCTTGTGAGCTAAAAATGATAATTGCATATGACATTTACATTAGAACTGCATCATAGAAATACCAGGAAAAGCATTTATTTTCTTAAAATAATGGACAAATAATCTATATGTATTTACCTATGAATTTGTTGTTCTTGTGTTGTTTGTGATGCTTCAGTGCCAATACTTCTTTCACTTGTCCAACTTCTCCTAGTTTAAACATTTGAACATTTAGCATGTAAAAAGAAAGTATAGATAATATATATATTTTTTATTATTTTTCATATCAATATACACCTTGCACATTTACATTCTTTTTTTGGTATGGAGATATGTAGATAAACTATGCAATACATATGAGCATATAGTATATTATACAGTACAAGAATGTTGATTGCAGATGCATGATAAAATTGCTTCGTGATATGCTAGGCAAGTTTGAAAATGAAAAGTAATGATGCATTGCTAAAGACTATGACAATAAGAAATGTTTATTGAAAATATTTCTATATTTGATATTTTCAGAACATCAAACAAACAATTATGGTGAATTGGATATGAGATTTCCCAAGGATATAAAAGGAACTAAGGAGTTTTCATAGGAAAAGGGCGTAGATATTATTCTTGGTATAATACACATAATGATATTAGATATATACATAGGATCAATACACATGATATTAGATATATACATAGATGCATATACATAATGTAAGTTCATCGTGGCAAAATAAAATATTGAAACTATTGTAGGGAGTTAGTTTATATTACCAATTGAATAGTATAAATGTTCACCAAAGTGATTATATAGAGAAATCAATCAACGTGCATTTACATTCTTGTGTCCAATATCATTATATCTAATGTAGGTTGTGGTTGTTAATTGTAATTGCAAAGGCAAGGCTAATCAACTTCTTAAGACAAGAGAATGAATAGTATTTTGCAAGATTAAAAAGATTGTTTTTACAATGGGAAAGATATGTTACATCAAAATGAGAATAATGGAATTTAATAATAAACTATTATTGTAAAAATATGAAAGCAAAGGAAGATTAAAGGATAATTTATTAATATAAAAGTTATTTAATCATTAAACTAAATTTTATTAAGGGAAAATTGATCAAATGACTATGCTTTTCATACTTTAAGCTAGTGTTGCTCCCCCTCATTATGATGGGGGTTATTACTAGATAGCACAAGATAAATAAGATGGAAGAAAAGAGGATTTTTAAGTTATCTTCAAATTCTTGTCACATAAAGAGCCTGAGCAAGCAATGAATAACTACATTGGTTGATTGATGCTTTTGAAGGGAAATCAATAGAAGAGCAAGAACAACACAAATTTCTTTGCATTTTTGCTTCTTTGCATAAGGAAAGTTATAGTGGTCAAGTTGACATAGTAATAGAAGCATTGATGAATAGAGTATAATAGCAAACATTAATAAACATAGTATAATAGACATATAATATAAGTTATAGTGGTCAAGTTGACATAGTGCATAGAAGCATTGATGAATAGAGTATAATAGAAAACATCAATAAACATAGTATAATAGACATATAATATAGAAAACATAATACAAGAACATGATCATATCTTTGGGACAGTGATACTTATTACGCGATAAGTGTGGCTAAATATTGTCTATATCCATATTTTCTAAATGTCAAAAAGGTTTGATAAATGTTTTATGTTTATGGAAAGCTTTAGCCAGGGATCTGTTTTCAATGCCTATCGAGATAAATTTTAAATTAGTATTTTAAATATATATGTACTAGCATAAAGTGACTAAGATAAATGCTATTCAAGATTGATAGCAAGGAATGACCCAATAAGGACTTCAACAGACTTCCAAATTGTCAAATTTGAAAGTTGTTGCATTTGCACTTGATCCAAATATGCAATTATTGTCAATGTTGTGTAGAGTGATTTTGATCTAAAAAGCTATAAATTCCTAGTTCCCTTTTTCAAAAGATGTTTAAGTGGCTCAAAAGAACAGTACAATTGAAAAAGTTATGAACATGAAAACATGCTAAAACTAGTGTATATATTAGTTGTTGAATTCTCTTAGTCATAAGAAAATAATTCTCAATGCTATGTATCCATGGAAACGTTGTCATTGGAGGTTCAGTTTCAAACATGCAAATCTTGTTTGCATTGCGAAGACATTGTTGATTCACAATCAATGCCATCATTTATTTTTTCCCATTTGCACTACTTATTTGTAGAATGGTTGTGACAACATTCCTTATAATAAATTAAGGCAATAATAATTGAATTGGTAGCAAGATACAAACAATTGTAGCAATTTCAATTCAATATTCCTTGGTTATCTAATTGATATAACTGAAGTATAAATAAAGTCAAGAATGAAAATTCCAAGAATCAGGTTAAGGATATAATTGCAATTGATTTAGGGTACAAGAAATCATTTGTCGCAATGCAAACAAGGAAAGC
>SNQJ01S0032954.1:20365-37519 GCA_010110895.2 Picea sitchensis
TCCATACTCTTGGGTTAGTGCCATGCACCCAATATTTATTTTTATTATACCATTGTGTGATCTCACCATGAAAACCTGTAGCAAACAGTGTTAGAACCTGCAATAAACAATGTCAGACCCTGGAATACAGAGTTATACCATCACATCAAACTCCAAGCCATGTGCATTGCCTTTTCCCAAGGCTTTACAACAGACACGCGGCCTGCTGCACAACTGAGCACGTGTACACATTACTATCACCACTATTACCTGTGTGTGCCCTTAGTAGATGACACTTTTGAACTTCCCTTCAATCCTTCATTCTGATCTGGCTGCTCTATCTTCTTCACCCACTTCTGTAGATGACCCTTCTCTTCTGAACTTGAGCTCTGAGTATCCATCTTTTCAAAAATGTCTCCCTTTCTTACTTCATTCCTTCTTCTATCCATGCTATGTGAAGTCCTCATCATGGACTTTCTTCTTGTGTTCCAGCACTCCTTGGATTTGTGGCCAAATCCACTACAACTGTAGCATCTCATGGCTTTACAATGAACAACAATGTGTCCTACTTTATCACATCTCCAACACCTCATGGTGTTATAGATTCTTCCATTATATATTATTTCATAAGATCTACACTCAAAAGATTTGTGACCATATCCATTACATGAATAACAATACCCATGAAAAACACTTTCATACCTTTGCTTTGGTGTCCCAAGAATGGCTTCTTGATGTCTTCCTTTCTTTGTTCTTTTGAAATTTTATTTGCCTTGTGTAGATGGTTGTTTTGCAACATTGTCTTCCTTCTTTGATGGACTTACCTCATGCTTCTTTGAGGTGCTTGCTTCAGCATGTTTATCTTCTCCTTTGTATCCAAGACCTGATTTATCACATGATGGTCTTTGACTTTCCAAGATCTCATCCAAGATTCGTGAGCTATTCAAGAATTTGTTTGACTTTTTTACCTTCTTTCTAAGGTCAACAATTTCAGCTTCTAATCCGGAATTGGTTCCGGAAGCCTGATAGGGCTTGAAAATGCTCAAAAATGAAAGTGCTTTCCGAATCTCGACAAAACACATTGCCATTGCGTCGAATCCGTCTTCCCCGATTCGATTGGTATATTTGCGTCGAGCAGACAAAATTATGGAGAAGATATGGTCTGTCGATCGTCAAACATGAAAAAATTGTTAGCTACGTGAGTCCATGCGGTCTTGTCACGGGCGTTGGCCCATCGGCATTCCGTGTCTTGGCGGCGTGTGGCAGTCCATCAGGCGACGCACATATCGCTCCCGGAAAGCGACTGCGTGTCGGAGGCCAGTTGGACGTTTAGGCACAAATGGACCTATCAAAAGGTGACCGCGATGTCCTGCCGAAAGAGTGACACGTGGCATGGATAACGTCGGCGGAGCGGCGTGGCGAGGAGTTGACGAGTGAACCGCGGTGGCAATTAGCGTCGAACAAAGTTGGCGGTAGTAGTCACGGCTTAGACAAATTAATGGTGGGCATGTGGGCCAATCGGTTGACCGCGTGTCAGTTGAGTAAAGGTGCCATTAATGGCCCGGTCGTGAAACGCCACATGGAACCCCGTGGTTGGTTGTTTGTTTATGTGTAAAAGTTGTGGGTTTAGCGTGGGTTGAACCGATGACCTCCCTCTGGGGCTATGAATTTGGCGGGGCCAGGGCAAACCACTTGACCCATTGGTACTTTATGTAATGGCATATTTATTTAAATTTGATTATGGTTGAATCGGCGGGGCGAGTCGGGCTGTGACCTCTGTTTCACCACTCATATATAACCACGACCGCGGAGAGTGGAGGATAAGGCCCGACCCCCGGTTCACGGGCGGCTCCATGTGACTTGGGCGTTAAGCTAAAACGGGGCGCGAGAGTTATGGGTTTTGGCCCCATAGTTCTATTCATCATACAAGGCCGAGGCGGTAGCCAAAGGGGCAGTATATGTAGCGTATTACATGGCTATCCCGACCATGCGGAGGGTACCTGGCGTAATGAAGGGGCTAGTGCACAGATGAAATCCAAATTTGGTTTTATGCCATAGTTTGGTTTTATTGTTAATTATGCCTATTTTTGGTTGATTATCCATTTTTTGGAGGATCTTGGGCATTTTGGAGGCCAAATTCTTGGAGGAAGTTGGGGATGGCAACCAACTTCAGATCTATAAACCAATTTTATTTGAGGCCAGCAGAGAACATTAGGAAGCTGATTATCGAGAAAAGCCAGCCAAAACCATTTTGATCTGAAGCTTTTAGAGAAGGAGGCGTCGTCGAATCATTCACAGGAGCTTAGGATGTAGTTTGTGTGTCGTTTTCTTTGCGGGGTTCTTGAGATCTGGAGGAACGCTGACCAGATCGATCTTGTAGCCATTTGGCATTGCAGCGATGTACTTTTGAGCATTTTGAACGAAATAAAGAAGCCTCCCCCGCAGAGACAAAAGGCCCGAGGCGTAGAGCAAAGTTGAAAATGCAGAACTCCGTTATCAATCTATAGTGTTATGGTTTGTTGTTGTTCTTTCTTTTCGAGATCTCCAAATGTGTATATGGCTGTTATAATTCCTCTTCTTTCTGTCTTTCTATCATTTCTCAAGATGATTGAAATTAGCATACGAAATTAAAACTCATCCATAGTCATTTTAAAGATCCTACGGATCAAGTGGTGCTCGAGCTAGTTGACATTTGGATTTGAGTTTTGCATAATAACCAGGGAAAAGCTACAGTAGTGAAGGTGATCTTGTTGCAAGAATCCATTAATTGGATTGAAGAAGAGCTTCTCACGGTGGAAAGATGGCATCGGAAGAAGGGATTTCTCAAGATGAGAAAAAGAGTTCGGAAAACATTCCATGTGCTATGTCGGAGATGGTGGCTTGATTTTGTATGAATTATTTAGAGCAGCTTGACCGGTTTGGAGTAATTCTTCAAAGGGAAAAGTATGAGAGGAAGGACCATCCCACTCATTCCTCCTTCCCTCCATCAACACCTCCTTCTTCTCCTTCTTCTTCAGTTCAAGTTTCAAATCTAATGAGAAGAAAAAATGTTCATAAGAATAAACATGAAATGCGTGTATTAAAACTTGATGTAAAATTTAGGTGCCCATATATGATGGTGAAGTAAATGCATAAAAACTTGATAAGCTTGGATCAGGCCCGGTGGAGGTATCTTTGTAGTATGCAACAGATCAGGATAGACCACACAAATCAAGTTGGCATCTTTGAACTGCATGTACAACTCTTATCAGTACAGCAGAAAGCAAAAGTACAAGGAACCTGAGTGTGTAATATATTTCCATCATGGAAGAATTCATTTCTGCACTTAGGAAACTTGAGTTTTATCCTTTGGGTTATAAAGAAAAAGCAATAATTGAATGGCAATCTTTAAAACTAATAAAGGACAATCAGTGCAGGAATATACCGATGGATTTAGAAAAATGGCATTAATGTTAGACATTCCTTTGCAAACACAAGAAACCCTTATAGAGTATATAGGAGGTTTGCTGTATGGCTCTTGTTTTTCATGTTTGGACCCACTAACATGATGAGGGTTTACATTCAGAAACTCATATTAGGCGGGGAAAAGCAGATTGTGTCGGAGATTGTGGTTTTAGGGAAAGGAGGACAAGAAGGAAAAGAATAGCGATGGCAAGGAATGCAAATGCGATGACAAAGAAGGAAGGAAGCCCTCTTGCAAACATTGCAAGAAGAGAGGGACATGGTGAGGACAAATGTTGGTAGTTGCATCGAGAAGAGGCCAAAGTGGTTCTAAGAAAAGAAGAGGCATAAGCAGTGCCTTGACATCAAAACCCTCTGAGGACTTAGGACCGGTTAGGGTGATGAGTCAAGATTTCATTGGTTGGTATGGCCGAGGTAAATTTGGTGAGACATTGATTGTAAAGCAAGTTGTTTCATATAAGGGTAATTCTTCTGAGATTAGATTAGATTATATTGAGATCCATTGTTGATTAATGGATCTCAATCTAATATAATCTCTAAAGAATTGGTTAAGAAATTGGGATTAAAACACAAACTCATCATAAGCCTTACACACTTAAATGGATAATAATCATCATGGATGCACATAACAAAGCGTGCACAATCAAATTTTTAATTTCATCTAAGTATGTGGGCCGAAGTAACTTGTGATGTTGTATCGTTAAAAGAATGTGGAATCGTCTTAGCTAGTCCGTACTTGTATGATAAAGGCAATCTTCCTCAGAACAAAAGAATCAATATCAATTCACTTTCATGAGTCATGATTATGTGGTTCATGCTCATCATATTCAAAGCAAAAGCAAATAAAACACTTCAACAATGGAACAATTAGCGAAGGTAGTGCAGTATGCAACAAACCAATAATTGTTTCAAATGGGAAATAATTGATCTTAAGCAAGAACAAGACATGGTTGTTGGATGGAAAATCAATCATAAGTTGTTAGCCAAGGTGCTTCGTGTCGATGCGAGATATTTCAGAAGTATATCCGGTTCATTTTGCGGTCTTTTATCTTTGTCATTAGCAATGTTTTCTACATGGATGATAGTGTCTTTAGTAAGATGTAACAAAGTTCAAATGGCTAACAATATCATCGATTGTCATGATTATTATTCTGATTGATCTTGATGAGGCAGTGCATAGTGATTCGAAGACGAAGGACAAGTGGTGAAGCTATCCAGAGCTTATTGAAGCCGAGTCAATAACCTTTTAGGGACCAAAGGTCCTTTAGTGGAGA
This sequence comes from Picea sitchensis, assembly GCA_010110895.2. Lineage (NCBI taxonomy): Eukaryota > Viridiplantae > Streptophyta > Pinopsida > Pinales > Pinaceae > Picea > Picea sitchensis. The sequence goes on from SNQJ01S0032954.1 coordinate 25,081, forward strand.
GGTGTGATCCGAATGGAACGAGCATTAGGGCTTGAAAATGCTCAAAAATGAAAGTGCTTGGAATGCTGACCCAGACCTATGCCATTGCATCCGTCTCTCTTCGATTCCGGTGGTATATTTACTTTGTCAAAGCGGGCTCCAGTATGGAGAAGATATCGTATTATGTCCGATAAGTCAAACATACAAAAAATATTGCTGACTATGCAGTCCGTACAATTTGTCTGGAATCTTGATGTAACACATCGATGCAGCTGATGTGGTAGGTCCATTACAAGCGTGCGATGGAAACTCGGCGGCAGTGCAGTGGATTTTGGGCGTTTGGTACAATGCAGGACCTATCGAGGTGACGATGTCACCAGCTGAAGGAGTGACCGTGGCATGGATATTTATCGGTGGTACGGCGTGGAAGGTGAAAGCAGAGGCGAACCATGGTGACGGTGGCGATCTGACGGAGTTGATGGCGGTATGACTTTCGATAAGTGGCGGGCATGGGCCAATCGGCGTTTGACGTAATGTCGGTGTCATTAGTTTATTAAAAAGTGCTGCGTGGCTTCGGTCATTGGGCTGCCGTGGCACCGTCAGTAGTTGTTTGTTTATAATGTAAAGTTGTGGAGTTTACGTGGAGTGAGCAGCGACCTCCCGCCGGGGCTATGGTGTGAGGACTGGCTAACCACCCAGGCGCCCATTGGTACTTGTAATAGTAATGGCATATTTAATATTTGAATTTGATTATGGTTGAATGTTACGGTAGAGAGGAAAGTAGGGCTTAGCCCCAGCCCTCGGTTTCACCACTCATATATGACCATGACCGCGGAGAGTGGAGGATAAGGCCCGACCCCCGGTTCACGGGCGGCTCCATGTGGCTGGGCATTAAGCTAAAATGGGAAGCGTGGAGTTATGGGTTTGTTGGGGTCCTATTCATCATACAAGGCGGGAAGCTGAGGCAGCGCCAAAGGGGAGCAGTAGCATGGCGATGTACTATTATACGACCATGCGGAGGAATTGCACATACCAATGAAGGGGCTAAGCGTGAATTAATCAAATTTGGGTTTTATGCCATAGTTTGGTTTTATTGTTATGCTATTTTATTGATTGATTCTATCCGTTTTGGAGGATATTGGGCATTTTTTGAGGCCAAATTCTTGGAGGAAGTTAGGGATATGAAACCAACTTCAAAGGCTATATAAACCAGCCCTGTTTGAGGCCATGAGAGAATAATCGGGAAGCGAGTTATCTTGAAGAGAAGCCAAGCAGAAGCCATTTTGATCACCGGAAGAAGCTTTTGAAAGGAGGCGCTTCTCCGGATCATTGCAGGAGCTTGGTTAGTTTTCGTGCCATTTTCTTTGCGAGGGTTCTTGAGATGCAGACGAACATGACCAGATCGATCTTAGCCATTTGGAATTGCGGCGATGTACTTTTGAGCATTTGAGCATAAATAAAGAAGCCACCCCCACAAAGAAAAGGCCCGGAAACGTAGGCAAAGTTGTGCTGAACTCAGTTATCAATCTGCGTGTTATGGTTTGTTGTTTTATTATTTCATTCCGGTCACGCAAATGTGTATATGGCTGTTATAGTTCCTCTTCTTTTCCTCATTCTTTCATAAGTTTCAAATGGTTAATTAGCATGCAAAATTAAAACTCAGCCATAGTCATTTAAAAGATCTGAATCAATTATTGAGCTATTCGAGAATTTAGTGTTTGACTTCTCCACTTTCTTTCCTAAGATCAACAATTTCATCTTCTAACTTACAACAAGACTCTTCCTTTTAATTTATCTGATTTTCAATAGTTCCTCTATCCTTTTAGCTTCTTCAATTTGGGACAGGATGGACAATAGTTTCAAACTTTTTGCTAGTCTCATCATCTACATTCATATATTATTTTTCATTTCATTTATGTCTAGTGCTTGTGATCTCTTCTTCCTTTTATTTCAATTTATTCTTATTGCTCTCTTATTGTTCCTCGAGCATTTCCTTTAACTTCAAGATGTGCCATTTGATTCCTCCTAAAGAGCTTCTTGGTGTTATCCAGAAGATAGTTATAGTGTGTATAATAATGATCAATTCTATATATCCTATAAACCCTCTTCAACTTCTGGCGAGTTCTAATAGATTTTCTTCTATTCTTTCCATGGGACTAACTACCATAAAACTTTATACCAACTATTTCTAGATCTTCTTCTTCACTTGAGAAATATTCAACATCATTGCATTTTGAATCAATGAAATCAAGAGTCTTGGAGATTCTTTACCTTCATTTGAAGTGTCTTTAAGATATTCCTTTTTGCCAACATTATCACATGATTCTTAGCCTTCATTTTAGTATCTTTAAGCTCTTCCTTTTGCCAACATTATCACATGATTCTTTGCCTTCATTTGATGTCTTCAAGATCTTCACTTGTGCTAACATCATCACTTGATTCATCTGTCTTCATTTGAAATGTTTTCCAAGATCACATTTAGAAATAATGCATTCAGAGTTTTGGAGACTCTTACCTTTAATGATCTTGATGCGATTGGTATTCAACATCTTCTTGCTTTGATATGTATCCTCTACTTTAGCCATAGATCCTTGGTGGAGTGCATTGTCCCATGCTCTCTTTGATAGGGCTTGAAGTCCACTAAGAATGGTCTTGAGCCGATGCATCATTCTTCTTTCTTTCCCTTTGTGTTGCAAACTTTGACATTCTTCAAAGGAACTCATCCAACAATTAATGGTTGCCTTCAAATTGTGCTCCCATTGTCTTCAAATGTAATCTCATCTCTATTCTCTAATTATAATAGTTTTCCTCATCAAGGTTGGAACTTCATCATCCATTTGTGTGTCCTATGGATCTCCTTCAAGATTATTAAGGCTTGTAGTGAAGGCCCAGCTCACGAGGAAACCAATTGGTAGGCACACCTACCACACACTTAGAGAGTGAATGAGTGTGGACTCTTTTCCCAAAACTTCCTCTTACACAAAACTCATTTTGTTAGCATTCAACATTTACCTCATTACTCATTATTTGTCATTTATAACCAGGTTAGATGTGAACATATATCAACAACATATATCAACAACATAGATCATCAATAAGTCATCACCACAAGGAACACAAAGACACAGATGTATACAATTTTATTTTTACTATGGACTACACACAAAACTCATTTGTTAGCATTCAACATTTACTCATTACTCATTGTTGTCATTTATAACCAGTTAGATGTGAACATATATCAACAACATATATCAACAACATAGATCATCAATAAGTCATCACCACAAGGAACACAAAGAACACAAGATGTATGTACAATTTTATTTTTACTATGGACTACAATCCTTGGGGTTTTTCAGCAACAACTGAATAGAGTACAACTCTACAAAAGCACCAGCTCTATAATGAAAGACTCAACTTACACCCTCAGCACCAACTGAGATGAGACAACAATCCTCAACAAATATCAATCTGCAACAGGTACACGACTTGTCAGTAGTGCAGCCCGCGTGTGTACACACCCTAGCTCACTTCAGCTCGCATATGTACGCGGCCAATATATACAACAACCTATGTTTGCCTTCTGAGCTATGAGGGTTTATCCTTTTCATCACATACTTAGATCCTTTGCAACCTGCAAGCATAATTTATTTTGTCTGCCACTGTCCAAACTGACCACCAGCCAGTCACAACACATCCAAGCTCTCCAATAGCTTACTCATGCTCCACAAACAATCAATATGATTTCTAACTCAATCATGTATAAGCAACTAGTATACCATAACAATCATATCACCACTGAATCACAAGAGTAATACTCACTCCATCAATCATAAACCACATCACAAGAGCCATACCAAGAATGCCCTAAGCATTCACAACACACCAAGCAATATTATCTATCAAGACAATAATGTAACCATACCAGTGTCTCAGTGACAGATCTGAGCCCATAGAATGCAGATCTGGAACCTGCTTCAGTCTTCAACTGCCAGTAATCAGCTCAAACACAAATCTCCATGATTTTATCCACTGTACGTGCCATGTCCTCATACAACTCGCGTATGTATGTGCCCTGGTCCATTACAGCCCGCGTACACCTCAGAAACTATGATTTTTGAAACTCTGAGACTTTTGTCATCAAGATCTTCGATATTTCCAAAACTTTGATGCGTTCATGACATCCTCCTCACGCTCTCTTTCTCAGAATAGATCTTCAATCATGCTCAAGAGATCCACACCAAAGATGATCTCACAAGAAGTTGTCACAAGAAGCTCTCCATCAATACTCCAGAAGATATTCTCACAAGAATCTCTTCACTGATCCACACCAAGGATGATTTGCAAGAGACCATTGCTATCTTATTTATACTTTCATTCTCTAGGCCACTTAACCCATTTCTAGGTCACTTAACCCATCTCTAGGTCACTTAACGTATTTTCCTTATTTTAGGGTTAATCACTTTCCAATAGAAAGTTCTCCAATACTTTATCATTTAAATATTCCTTCTTGATTTTGTCACTTCACTTTATTATTTAATTAATCCTTCTTATTTTCAAGCATTTTGACTTCTTTGACCTTATGGGGCTTCAAGCCATCATATGGGGGTCCTTCAAGTCCCTAGGGCCATAACTCTCAAACCGTGAGGAGTTATGTGACATTCCACATACCACCGGAAATGGCATGACAAGCACAATCCATCTAGGATAGTTTCACCAACAACTTCACTGATCTTCATCTCGTTATTCCACATACAAGCATGGGTTCTCTCAACCACAACTCAAGCACAAAGCGTATTCTCGTGAGGGCTTTCACCATAAGGGAACCACTTCGGAGTTCATCCATTTGTGTACCTTATCAACCATGACAATACCATTACATCAATCCAACTATGCATCATGTATCAATGACAAATCATTGATCCATCTTCATCATATCAATGACAAATCATTGATCCGTCTACATCTATGCATCATATCAATGATAACATATTGATCCATCTTCATTGATTGGTTTCCACTTGACATCTGTCATTCTCATCAAAGGTCAATACATATACATTGTTCATCAATCATCAATCAATCAAGCTTACCAATCAATCCATTGACATCAATCAAATATTTAATCACTTGACATCAATCAATCAAACCATTGGCATCAATGACAACATGATCCAACAAAAATTTGTTGTTTGGTCACTAGGAATTATAAACTCCATGTCACAATTACACAATACAAATTACATTTTCTTGGTCTTATCACTTAAACATGTCTTTCATAGAGTTCGAACATGAATATTTTCCAAGATAACGCATAAGGTTCACTAATTAACCTTACGCGTGTTGACTCATTCCATGTTAATATAGATACTCCATAAACTTTCTCATGACGTTGTCATTCTTCTATTATTACATTCAATTAAAAGAATGAGAAATCCAACATAACCATGGGGTTATATTTTTACTATCAATGCAAGAGTGCTCATTTATATTCCCAAGGGGTTCTATGTATTTCCTTCCCACAAAAGCTAAACATAACAAGCAATAATCAATTGGAAGCATGTGCCTTACATACATGATTAAAACTTGGAATGAATAAAGATGTAACAAAGGCTTCAATTTCAATTCCTAAGGAGTCAACAATAAATTATAAGATGATCAATGATATTGTGTGCCTAAGAAAGTGTTCTCAAATTTTATTGTGTAGTTAACAAGGAATACTAATATTGAGGATAAGAACTTGGCCAAGAGTGTGGGAGGTTTTGATTAGAGGATATTGGAGGCAAGCTGGATGACCTTCAAGGACTAGTACATGGATTCCCACAATAGTGTATTGGTAGCATGGAGACAAATGTTACATCGGGTGGTGCATGCTAGCTAAACCAAGAGGGGTCTAATGTAGTTGGGGGAAAGGCACTTCCTTTGGAGGATTTATGACCTTTAGGGGGTTTTCCACCACCCATAGGGTAGTGGGGTCCAATGGGCATGGTGCCCCAATTTTTGTATGTTAGTCTTATGTATATCATGTATATTTTTCACATAGACTTTTATGGAGAAACTCTATAGTGATTGTGTGTGTGTGTGTGTGATGTATTCTTTGCAAGTAGACTTAGCCACATCCCAATGGGAATGTGGGGGGGTGTAGGGGGGCATGGGGAGTAAGTTGGCCCCCATCTTGGGGTTTGAGGGAAAAGTCTACTTTGTGTTTTTACAACCAATGGTTTTCGATCCATTATAATCTAATCTTGATTAAGGGATTATAGTTGTAGTCTAATCTAATTTAATGCACTACTACATTTGGGATCACAATCCGACATTTAAAACATTGAAAAAACATCGAAAATGACTATCCTTCACTTCGAATTGATGTCAAGTTTGTGGTGTCGCATATTCAAGTTTGGAATGTCAACTACACATTGATTAACCGACAGTAAGCTGATCCGGATTATTTTCGGCATGAAATGAGAGCGAAGATATAATAAATAAATGTACAGAGATATCTCGGATATCCAATAATATAACAGAAATGTGTTAGAGATGCAATCATAAACACAGTGATACAGTAATAATGAATTTTCTATTAATGAGCGAAAATGTACAAAGACTGTAAAAATACAGAGTGAAAGACTCACTAGAATGGTGGCAGCCTATCTATGAGAAGAGATGTGTCTGCTACTCGCATTCGCAAGAATATGATTTTACAATAAGGCTCCAAATTCCTTTTTATCATAAAGAAAACCCAAAACCCTATCTCTGGAAGATGAAAATCCAACAATTTTGTGGACTTCGTTTTGGGTAGTTTGGTGTAACAACTTCCCGGGGGTGTAACTTTGGCATACGATCTTCGTTTGGGGTGCGTGATAACTTGTTGGAAAGGTATTATCAAGGAGATTCATTTAGGGGGGCTCAATCAAAGCCTTTGGCCATCATTGAGAAGCTTGATCCCAAAAAACCTTCATTTAGGCCCCCAAAATTGCCTCGGAAGTTAAAAACTGCTAAAAATAGTAAATTACCAAAATTGCCAGAGAAATGTTTTGAGCCAGCTGAAAAAGGTGGGTGGCCACCGGTGATCAAGTTTGAAGGGTGAGTTTTAATTTCAATGAGAAGGGTAAATACTCATTCAGCCCTTCCACAATGAAAAGTTTTTGGAAAAATTACATTTCAATAGACAACAATAAATTAAATATACACTTCACAAAAAAATATGTTAAATAAAGTATTACATTTCCAATCAAATTTATCTCTAATAGAGAAATCAGTAAATCCAAAATTATTAATGTCTTAAAAGTATTAGTGTTAAAACTTAGATGGCTATCTACCTGGAAAATGATTTTATAGATGATCCTAAAAAAATGAACATAAATAATGTAGCAAATGCAGCTACCTGGAAAATGACTTTATAGATGATCCTAAAAAAGTGAACATGTTTCTGAATTTAACAACACTATTACGTGAGTGGAAATTAATTATGAAAAAATAAAAATAATATGAATAAAAAATAAAAAGATTCGTGACAACAAAACTCAAGAAATTCCAAAACAAGGAAAATACATGTACAAATATTATATTTGCAAATTAAAAAAAAAGATTTAAAATTTAAGAAAAAAAACCTCAATATTTAAACTAAAGACTAACCTCAATATTTAAACCAAAGACTAACCTATCACATAAATTACGTTGCATTTTCATTTTCTAGATCCAAACTTGGATATATAGTGAAATTTGAACCTGAAACAAGAAAATTTAACAACTCTTCTATTTTTTTTTAATAAAATATAACACATTCTTAAGGAGATCTGAGTGTAGTAGAGTGTGGAATAAATGAGAAATACCTCTAATAAAATTACTTCAGAGTTTATTTGATAGTACTTTTCCTTTACAGACTACTTAGCCTTCCCCAACGCTCCTCCACAATATTTCTACATCTACAGGCACATAGATATATTAAACCACAGAATTCAACAAACACACATGCAATTGCAGAATAAATAAACCTCTTTTAATCACTGCACTTCATGTGGAAAGTCCATCAGCCACTACTATAGGGTTTAACCAAGAGAATTATCATTTCATCTCCCATGTGAAACCAAATGTAAACAATAAAAAAACAAAATTTAAAAAATCAAAATTTAAAAACAAGTTGCAAGCAAAGAAAAATTAGAGCATGGCCATAAACAATAGTAGAATAAATAGCAATTAGAGAAATTAGAAAAAAAAAAACATAGTTCTCTGCTCTTCTTTTTGTGATTGCCTTCCACTTTATCACGATGCAAGTGACACACCTTACCCCATTTCGGAGAGAGTGCAACCAACAACGTTCTAATTGGATTCCTTAGGGTATGAGGTTGCGAGAGTGGGGGGTTATAGATTCCACCAAAAATGCCTAAGATTTGAACCTAGTCCCCATTGTTTTGGCGTACCTTATCCTCTTTGGGAAAGAGTGCAACTAACAACGTTCAAATTTGATTCCTTCAATTAAGAGGTTGTAAGTGGGGTATCTATTCTATCAAAGATACTTAAAACTTACACTTGGTCCCAATCATTGTTGTGTGCCATACCCCATCTACAACATTAAAATTGGATTTATTCGACTAAGAGGTCGAGAGTGGGGTATCTATTCCACCAAAGACACCTAAGATTTTCACTTGGCCCCAAACATTGTTGCATGCATTGGCACATCCAAAACTGTGAGCACCAACATGTCATTGGTGAAACTTGAACCCTGGTGGGGGCAATATCAACACCCTACTTTCACAGACCTGGAAAACCACCGTTGACCAATTTATTCATTCTCAGTAATTGAAGAGAATTTCATAAAAATATGTCACTATCAATTAAATACAAACCTGAAACATAATTTGTATGTAACACACACATGAACTTGGTAATAAGAGAAAATGGCTTTGAGAGAAGCCTTTCAGGTTACAAATTAAGCTAGATTTGGATGATGGTGAAAGACCCAAAGAATTTCGCAAATGACAAGAAGGAAAATTCCCATTAGCTAGAAACAGTAAATTCAAGCCCTGCCTGGCCATCTTATGTCCACCCAACAAGTTTGTGCCCTTCAAGCCTTGTCTCACAAGACCAATGAAATATTGGAAAAGGTACAGAGCACAACTAGGGCCCTATTAATCATGCAACTTACATTTAAAGTCTAGAGCCAAGCTCAACCTACCGCCTTATTTTATGTCTCAGAACGATGCAACAAACTGGTCGATCAAAATCAAGATTTTAGGTATATACAATCTGGCCAATTACAAGAAAATATCATTTTGAATACCAATTAGAAAACAAGCCCAAAATAAAATACGTACTTGGACCTCTAGATGAAAATATTGAAAATATAATCAATAAAAAAATATTACAATTCTTTAAAAAAAAGAAGATAAAGAACTATTTATATGGTGGTGGATGACAGAATAACTCAAGATCAATTTTCCACTGTTGTAGCTGTAAATTCTTATTGGGGTTTGGCCAAAACAACACAATTTTACCATTGTAAACAAAAATCGAGACTTATATTTCATACTGTACATAAAACTTAACTTCAATGAACTAAACCATACAAACAGAATTGGAAAATGAGTTTAGAATTTTACAGGAAGAAAACCCCAACCAAACGAGCAAAACGTTATTAAATAACATAAAACCCTGCTATATATGAAATTGATGTTTACCTTGACGTTATTAAATAACATAAAACCCTGCTATATATGAAATTGATGTTTACCTTAGTCTTGAAAGTAACTTTCGGAGGCTTGAAGGGGTAATCAGGATGGAAATGGATGACGATGAAGAAAACTCCCCCGACATATGGGCTGTCCACTGGACCCATAATCGTGGCCTGCCAGTGAAAGAGATCATCCCCCACAGGTTCGACGCTGCATGAAATGGGGGGATCCCTCTGCGAGTCCTGAAGCTCCTTCGTTATACGCTTAGACGCCATTGTTGTTCAACTTCAAAACCCTCTTCTTTAAAACCCTAAATTTAGTCCCAATTCAATCCCAACTGCAGAACTCGAATCCAAATTCTGCACTTTCAACACCATCCACCAAATGAATTCTTGCATAAAGGCCTTGGGAGTACACCTCGAACCCATAGGTTATTCGTGACTTGGGAGTCGGGAATATTTGAGAGTCCCGAGAGTCTAGTCTTCAATAAATTAAATGGCGGGCACTTCAAACTTTTCGCCCTTCAATTGAAATTTTAAAGTTTATTTTACATTTCTCAAATAATTAGCAAAAACAAAAACAAACATTTTTTCTGACGGGTATATTTTCAATCCTACTTCTAGGACGTGTTGGAAGGCCTTTGACGGGCTCTGACGTGTTCAATTTTGAACACTGGTGGCCACCGATATCTACCTGGATCAATCCTCCCTCCTTAGGATGCAATGGTCTCTATTATCGCATAGTTTGTAGCTAGGAAGAAAGGCTATAAAGTAGAGGGCCAAACTGGCGTAACAAGAACCTATCCCACCCAATGTCACCATGATGGGAAGGTTCTTTCTCTTTAGGGAGGTGAGGCCTAGGGGAGACGTCCCCGGTGACCTGGGGTTTTGAAGAGGCTAAAGGATAATCAGATAATGACAAGTTTCCCCCTTCACAGATCACCACCGAAACAGATAGTCCGGATTATAGCCAACAAAGATAACCAAGTAGAATCCTTGCCCGAGAACAAAGCAACGATAAAATGATATATGCATGCTCTGGTTAGTACTTCATATATATCAAAGACTATCTGATATTCAATATAAGCAATTTGAAAGTAAATGTTGACGAAGTCAATGTTTACAAAATAACACTGAAAGATAATGTCACTTCACCAATAAATGCTAGAATGATATGGCATTCAATGCAATAAATCAATACTTGACTTAATTAATGCCTTTAACTACCATTCAATTTCTCATAAAGTAAAACGTTGTTGCATTAAGATGTAATAACCAAGGATGACGTCAACAACTTAGGGTTAGTAGGGTTAGCTAGAGCTAGGGTTAGTGTAGTCAAGGTTTAAAATTCAAATAGTTTGAAAGTTGTTTGACCAATTTCACTTCAACGTTGGAGGACTTCTAGATCAGTGCCTTAGGGTTTAATGGAGTCAAGAGTGAAGGTCACACAGGTTGAAGGAGGACGACTAAGGACTGGAGGGAAGAGCTCTGAAGTGCTGCTATGTCAGGGCCTCAGAGACAAAACTTTAGGGGAGAAAGACTCACTACGGTGTTGCTATGGCAAGGCCTCATGCTCTCTCCTCCTTCCTTAGATGGCAAAAACGACTAGCATGAAAGATAAAGTCAAGACACGAGAGTCAAATGAGGGAGAGTGTTGCTACAACAAGGCTCTATCATCAAACCCTAGAAGAAAAAGACCCTAAGTGTAGATAACCTAGGCCTGGTAGGTCTTCTCCTTCTTGAGCTCAAACATGGACGACTAGCAAAGGGAGAGAAGGAGAAAGGAGTGTAGCTACAGCTAGGCTCTCTTTTTTATCTTCAATGGCTGAAAATATATCTATAAGGGGACATGAGACAAGGACCTACTTATGTGCTGGTCACCTAGGGTTTTTGTTCAACAATAGTCATAAATACATGCAAGAAATTAAACTACAACCATTCATTCAAGAAGTTTTGCAGAAAAATACTTACAATTCACCAAGAAATAAATGTGCAAACCCTAGTTGTAACACCTTCCTTCAAGAGAGAAACCAAAATATGCCAAAATGACCTTCCTTCAACAAGTGCGCATCACCAAATTATCCAATAACCCAAGATAGGGCGCCAATTTCAGACCTCACTAATGAGTGAGTAAGTTGTGTCAAAAAAATGAGAGTGAAAATCTCTCATTTATACAAAACCTTGACCTAATTTTACATTTTAGGTCAGGTAAAAGGCTGACAAGGCCACATTATCAAAATCATATTGTTTTACATAAAATTATCAAATTAAAACCCTAATTGAGATATAAAGAGATAAGAAGCCCCTCTAAGGGAGGCGTTAGCCCCTTCTAGGGCAAATGGGGCATCCTGGAGCAAAACGTTAGCCCTCCAGGGGCTTCTCCAACATGCCACACATGCCACTGCTACCCAGTCTGCCTCCAAAGACGTCCAATAGGTTGGATGTCATCATGGTCATCAAAGGTGACGTCCCAGGCCTTCCAAGGCCAATGTCTCAGTGAAAAGGGCTCATCCCCCTAGGCCAAGCCATGCCGAGGTACCTCTGATGGGACATAATCTTCTTCTCTGGTGCAAAGACTCTGATCAACCTCTGTCTTGTCTCTAGTCCCTGATGGGGTCTCAACATCCATCTGGTGGGATCTTCATCCCCATGGAGGTCCGAACTGATCATCTCCCCATGTGTACCTGTCCAAATGGTACCTGTCCATCGGGTATGGTCCTGCACATCAAAGGATATGCCCTGCATGGGCTCATCAGTCACAGGGATCATAGCAATATTAATCACATT
>SNQJ01S0032954.1:45664-56846 GCA_010110895.2 Picea sitchensis
AACAGGGTAATATTGTTCCTTTACCGCATCCACAAAAAAATCCCAAGTGGGCTCGACCCCATATATTCCAGACTCCTTTGTGGAACTTTGCTTCCAGTTAGTTTCCCACCAATTTTTGACATAGGGGAGAGCATTAAAGAGTGCGAAGGTGATCTTTTCCCTGTCCGAAAAATTATGAATAGAGAAATAAGCTTCTAACAGATTTAACCATTTGTCTAGGGCACCCGCATCTATCTGACCTTCAAATATGAGAATATCAAAATTAACCTGTACCTTGAAAGGAGAGGTGCTTCCAAAGTGTATGTTTGATGAAGATGCGCATGTTGCTATCGACAGGCGTTGAAGGATGTGGGAAAAATTCTCCATCATTTCGTCCCTCTGTCGCGTGAGAGCTTGCTCAAGGAACATATTGATAGAATCGTCCGCTTCGTCGTTTTTCTTTTCTTCCGCCATGGAGGGTTTCTTGGGCATGCGAGAGCGATTGTCTTCAATAGAGACAAGCTCGAGAGCTAACTTGCTATACTCAGACCTTGTCGGGGACATGCACTGAAAAATTATCGAGAGTAGCCTGCTCTGATATCACTGATCTGAATTATTTTTGGCACGAAATGAGAGCGGAGATATAATAAATAAATGTACAGAGATATCTCGGATATCCAATAATATAATAGAAATGTATCAGAGATGCAACCATAAACACATTGATACAGTAATACACAATTTTCTATTAATGAGCGAAAATGTACAAAGACTGTAAAAATACAGAGTGAAAGACTCGCTAGAATGGTGGCAGCTTATCTCTAAGAAGAGATGTGTCCGCTACTCACATTCGCAAGAAGAAGATTTTACAATGAGGCTCCAAAGGCCTTTTTATAATAAATACAACCCAAAACCCTAACCCCGAAAGATGAAAAGCCAACAGTTTTGTGGACCTCGTTTTGGGTAGTTTGGTGTATCAACTTCCCGGGGTTGTAACTTTGGCATACGATCTTCGTTTGGGGTGCATAATAGCTCGTTAGAAAGGTATCGTCAAAGAGATTCATTTATGGGGCTCAATCAAAGCCTACAACTATCATTGAGAAGCTCGATCCCAAAAAAACCTTCATTTAGGCCCTCAAAATGGCCCCGGAAGTTAAAAATTGCTAAAAATAGTAAATTACCAAAATTGCTAGAAACATGTTTTGAGCCAGTTGGAAAAGGTGGGTGGCCACCGATATCCACCTGGATCATAAGCACATCAAAAAATTCATTTCATGTCCATTATTCATAATTTAACCAACACTAGTATGATATTAGATCAATGTTTTGAAAGTCGACTACATGTCGAAAAACCGACAATAACCAAATCAAAAGTTTTTCATTTCATGTCCATTATTCACCAATTAACTAACATTAGTTCAACATTAGATTGACCTTCCACGTGTCCATGCAAAGTGGAATTCCTTATTTTCAAAAACATTGAAGAACCTTTATACGTCAAATATTGAATTTCTAGCTGATGTAAATGTTGAACCTTTGACATTAATTTGACATTTGAGAAATTGAACAAATGTCAAAAGTTCAATGTGTAATTGCATTAAACATAGAATGTTCAATGTCTAGTCAACATAAATTGTCAACATAAATTCTAAACCTTCGATGTCAATTTGGAATTTGAGGCATTGAACAAACATTGAAAACTTGATGCGTAATTACATTCAACTTCAAACAAACATCCAATAATAAATCAAAAGATCGATGGGTTAGATCAAGTGGATGACTGATGTTGTTTGCTTGATTAAGGTTCCGAGGTCAAATATCTGACCAGGAGCTTTTATAGGGCCTCACTTGATGTCCCCACCGGGTTAAGCCCGTAATCAGGCCGAACGATTTACCTCGTTTACCATCCATGAAATGTGGGGAAGTACTCGAGGGTTTCCTATGTTGTATTCCCAGGAAAAAAAAACATCCAATAATCAACATTTTTTGGACTAAAAGAAAATATTCAGAGCAGAGACATCTACTTTGAACAATGCAATGTAGTATATGCAAGACTGGTGGAATTCTTGTTTTAAATATTGTTTTCTTAAAAAATAAAATTTTGATAACTAATACTAATCTAAGAAGATATAATAAGACATATATCCCTTAAAGCCCCTAATCCCTAATATCTACAACTAGCAAGTTCGATGAAAGGAGGGACAATTAGACAACAACATTATTGTGAAGGAACAAATGCCTAGTTTCATCAATCAATCGAAATTTAGCTAATATCAATCAATTTTTTTTTAGCATGTATTACTTCATTCATCAAGGGAATTTCAGCCACCTACAACATTATTAGTAAACAAGGAAAGAATTTAAGTACATTTATTCAATGAGCACACATTTTAGACTAGGGAGTACTTCTAAAGCTTAACAAAAGTTCTAGAATGTCAATGTTGTGCAACTCATAGTTAGGAACTTACAACTCTTACTCATTTAGGAAAACATAAATGTCTCATTATACAATGGTACTTTACTTGTCATGATGGTTTTCTAAATCAAGTTTTCTAGTTTCATTGTTAGTTCAAATTTCCAAAATCTTTGTATTTATAAGCTTAGGTTAAAATGAAAATACCAATGATTGTACCTTCATTGATATCGTGTTCCACAACCACGAAAAATAGGATCTGTAACTACTAAAAATGTTATTTTAGAAAACAAGTTTTTGTAGCCACTAAAAATAGGGATTTGTAGCATGTTTAAAAACACTTCGAAAAATAGGGTTTTGTAGCCATGAAAAATAGGGATCTGTAGAATGTTAAAAACAATTCAAATTAGGGTTGTGTAGCCATTGAAAATAGGGATCCTTAGCATGTTGTAGATAAAAAAATTCTTGGAACCACAATTTATTCAAACAACAGGGTTAGAAAGAAACCAAAATTTGAAATTTATTGCCTTAGTTGTTAACTCCTGTAACCCACAGTCCTTAAGCCCTAATTAATGGAACCCTTATAACCTAGAACTCTTATAACTATAAACTTTTGTCACTATAAAATATACAATCATAATGACCTTTATTTATGGTCGTCTATTAGGCATTAATAAAATTATCTTATCTTATCTTATATGGGTAAAGGAAATGGAATACTGGACATGCACTTGGGATTTACTATCTATTAGAAAGAGAGAGTTTGAGTACATGTCATCTTGAAGTATATATTTTATGTTTTGATCATAAATCTATCTCCATCATGTCTTTGTTGAGTAGAGTGCTACGTTTATTATTCAAGTATTGTTTCATGGTATTTTCTAGAGTATAAGTGACATGGCCCATAAATCTTCCATAACACTTGAATCTCAGTTTCCAAAAATACAAACCTAATATGTTGATGAATTAAGAGCAAGGACCTTCAAAATATAAAATAATAGATTCTATAGTAGTTGGCAGTGTCCTAAGTAACAAAGACAATAGGATGGATGCAAATAATGGTTTAGGAAAGGACCATGCTACCTTTTAAGGAATCACCAAGTCTCTCATGTGAAGAACAATTATATGCCTTCACAAAAATCATGTTTTTTTAAAAGGGATACCAAGGGTGGTGGAAATGGTTTTCACCTATTATGTATTAGTTCTAACTTAAAAGGCAAGAATTTGTTTTTAGCATAGATCTTTGGGATTCATTTAGAAGGTTGTCCTACCATAAGTAACATTGGTACGCTCGTATCATTTTAGCTTCCACTCTAAAATCTAATCCTTTGGGATTTTCTTCTTGAATGAGGAACCACATCATTGTTTGTGCATAGTAGCTTTTTTGGATTTTTAGAGGCGACATTTGTGTTTTCGAATTGCATCAAGAGGTTCATTGGAAATACTATCTGAATCGGGATGTAAGGTTGCAACCTTTAACTATAAGGAAATTTCAAGAAAAAATTATTTGCATGAGAGATTTATTTTGATAGGTACTATACCCCGTCTTTAGTGCATTCTACCTATTAGAGCTGAGAATTTTTTTACTATTTGAATTGATGGTGGAATTGTAGAAAAGGTATACTAGCAATGGGAGGACTTAAAAATTGTTTGGTTTACCAATATTAATATATAATAATAATAGTAATCTAATTTTAAGGTCTTGACCAAGCCAAACACCAAATTGGTGTATGAGACTCCCTTGTTTATGGGACAAGGGACCCCCTCCATGCAACGATTTGACTACTAAAGTCTATGGTAGTGTACATACCCTACCCCCCTCTGGATTTGAACCCGTGACCTCCTAGGAGGAAACATATGTTCTTAACCATTAGGCCTACTCAAGCAACAACATGGGCTTGTGTAACCTTATTTGCATCCCTTACCTTTTCTGTGATAACATTTTATCTATATGGTGAAACAAAATGATTCTATACCTAGTGAAATTTGAATTCACTGTCTAGAAACAAAAACATTATAGAACCCACAAAAAATTATATCACTCATAATTTCAAAGTTGACAACCATGTAGAGCTAATCTTCATGTCAAGATTGTTGAACACATCGTGTAGTCTTACTTTGTACTAGTTTTGACCCATCTCATAATCTATCAGCATGTATGTTACCCCCCCACGCCTAGGGGTAACTAGAGGAGATCATGTCTCATGGATCACAATGGAGAACATGATCCTGACCATGGTGATGATCAACATGTTAACATATGATAGCCCAAAAACTCCCCTCATTCACCTTTACAACTAAAGGTCAACCAAGGCTCATCACATTCAAGCAACCCAGAGTATGGGAGATGGTAAGCCATCATAACCACGAGGTATGTTAGTCATTCTTTTATGCAAAGTGTTGTGCTTAATTTGTCAGGCCTGTGGATGAGGATCTTGGGTTGAAGTTGGATAACAGATCACTAGTTTGGGAAATTGTGTCAGATGCCTTGTTTCACCTTGCTGGTCAACTTATGTGACCTAGTCCTATGTTGTCATTACCTAGGGAAAAGGGGTAATACTGAGGGGCCCTCCCAATCGTAATGTTTAGTCCCCCACCATACTTAAAAATTTCCATCGTGGATCCTCTCATAATGTACTAAAATTAAACTATGGTCCATTATCTCATGAGAAGAGGGGCTAAAGGCCCAGAGCTTGATTGCAGCAGCTACTAAAAGAATAAAAAATCGATGATAAAGAAAGAAAGGAATATAGAAAATAAGGACTAACAAAAGCCAGTCCAAACTTGAGCTCTACTCTTTTAGTGCCTGCCTTGGTCCCAAATAGCAATGCTAAAGCTTGAAACCTTATAAAGGGGACTTGAAAATATGATAACGGGATTTGAAAGATGGTTGATAAAGGGGATTGGGAAAAATAACATGTAATTATGGGTTAACTCAAGAGTAAGCACTCCCTCCACAAAGGCGCTCATAGAGATGTATGTATGACAACATAAGCCATGAAGTAAGCCCTAAAACCATATCACTTTCACACTTACTCTTGGTGGATTTTTACTTTCCCTTGTCACTCTCGGGACATATCCCTCTATTGGGGTTATTTTATTTCCTATCTAGGTGACACACTTAATAGGGTTGGATGACGGCCCTCCCATACTTAAACATGGAAACTCACATGGGGTCCTGGGATGGTCTGATGCTTGAAGGGGATACTAAGGTGAATTTCTTACATGTATAATGTCTTAAATTACAACTTTGTTTGCATGCTTCAAGGACTAATGTTCCTTGTGAACTTTGGCTAACCTTGTTTTATACTTTGATTTGTTTGGTTGAACCTGACATGGTTCTTGAGGGATGTCCTTGAGCTTGTACCTAGGACATTGTGCCTTTATTTAAAGGACCTTGGCACATGTGATGGAGAGTAGTGGGTCATCCAGTGACTCACCATCCTCATACAATGTCCCTTACATTCTTATAACTTTGAACAATGGATAGATGGGATTGGTATAAGCAAACTTATTCATGATGGCATATGTATGGGCTAGAGGCCCCACAGGATGGGAAAAGTACCCTAGAGTCTATTTATCCACAGGATGGAGGACATTGCAACAATAGTGGCTTAGACATTATCTAGAGATGGGATGCAACCCTTTACTCCTTGGACGTAGTGCATGGAGACCCTTGATGTCACCCATTTGACCTTGATGTTTCCTTCTATGGTTGGACGTTGCTAGGGTTTGATAGATGCATGGGTACCTGAGATGATTTGGCATGACGTTGGGTGAGGAGACACCTCACTTCACATTGCTTCACCTTGGAGGATGCCACATGTCCTTTGGAGGTCCTACCCTAGCCTTTGGAGGCTTGATGTCACCCTCCAACTAGTCCTTGACGTCTCACACATGTGGGAATTTTGATGTATTTTGCATTTATTACACATTGTAAAGGTTAAATGAGGGGTCAAACCCACTTGTATTATGTTTTTGACAAATTATGTGTAAAAATGTGTGAGGTTAGCCTCATATAAAAAGGGTAAACCTCACTTTCATTTTAGGATCATCACTTCTCACCTTTGTGAGAGAAACTTCTGAAATTGTTTGCCCTTTTGAGGTTACTAGCTCTTTCTCTCTCGTGCGATATGCTTGGAGAGGTCTCTTATGGATGGATTTGCTGATTTTGGATGGATATTTTTGCAATTAGGGTTACATTCTCTTGGTTTCTTGGATGAAGGAAGTGTATCTCTGCAATTTATTTTCATGCTATTAATGTTTATGGTGAAATTGCTATTTGTTGGAAGGAATCTTGTTTGGTGAAACCCTAAGAGAGGAACATAAGTGCTTCTTCCTCTCACAAGGTTGTATTTATCTAGAAATTGGTTAATTATCCTTGCTAGGGTTAGAACCCTAAATCCCTAAAGTGCTAGCACTTTAAGATTTTATCCCAAGACTTTTGATCTTTGACCTAGTTGAAACTACAAGAAGGGAGAAATAGTTTCTAGGGCCCAAATGTGTTTGCACCCTAGAAGTCCTTCTCCTCAAGATTCAAAGCCTAATGACCAAGTGTGCTTGCACCTTAGGGTTTGAATCCTACCTCTTGGTTTCAAGTAGGCCGACGTTCAAGCTTAGTTTCATTAGAAGACTCCATACTCAAAAAATGCATTGATCTAAGAAGTTATTCTCTTGGTGAACTCATTAATAAACACTCTATTTTAAAACCCTCAATCTCTCTACTAATTGTACTAACACAACATTGGAAAACTCATTATATTTATTGCTACTGCTATAAAAGTTTTCTACAACCATCTGAAAGAAATTTAATTTGCTACATACACTCATTTTTTGGTGGCTTACCTTACTCATAAATAACATCTAACAATTGGATAATATTCTAGTGGATCTATGCTAAGTTTTCATGGTCAATTGTTGCATTTTTTAGAACTAATTGTTGTTGTTGTTACAAATCATTTATTGATATCATATAATTGTCTATCGCTGCAAATTTGTAACAATCATTGCAACTTGTCTTGTCTAGTGTCGTGAGAGGTTATTTTTGTATACTTTTACTTTAGAATTGCTACTTCCCTGGTGACCTCAAGGGATCATAAAACAAGTTTAGAAGCCAAGCCTATCACCCCCTATCTTGGTCACAGGATGATTGGTGTAGGTCATGGAAAATAAGAGGTTGGAAGATAATTTGAGTACCTGCCCAGAACAAGAACACTTATTATAATATATGCTACAAAGTGTTCTTGTTCTGGGCAGGCACACAAATTATCTTCCAACTTATTCTTTTTCCATGACTTACAACAATCATCCTGTGACCAAGATCGGGGGCGGTAGGCATGGATTCTAAACTTGTTTTTTGATCCCACGAGGTCACAAGGGAAGCATCCCTTTTAGTGGACCTCTTCCATCACTAAAACGAGGGAAGTCCATACTTAGGTGACAATGGTAGGTTCTTCCATAGTTATGCAATATTTGAGTATCTTGTGTTGGGATTTGCACAAATACAAATCTTGCAAATAACATTATGGCACCCTTTCCGAGGAGGATTGAGTCATTCTCCTCAATGACATATATCTGGTAAACTTTCTCTCGAATCCTTTATCTTACAATTTTTCTTGGCGACTCCACTAAGGGTAGTTCTCTCATCTTTCTTTGATGATCCTAGAGAGATCATCTGACGAATCCACTAATATATTTCTAGATGTCATCCCACTTTCAACATTGTGATCTTGTGTATTCTCAAGAAATATAATCATGGCACCCTAGGATCAAATGTATCCTTCTATTGATTTTGAAAGTTTTTAGGGATACCCAAATGATTTTCAC
This sequence comes from Picea sitchensis, assembly GCA_010110895.2. NCBI lineage: Eukaryota > Viridiplantae > Streptophyta > Pinopsida > Pinales > Pinaceae > Picea > Picea sitchensis. The sequence goes on from SNQJ01S0032954.1 coordinate 53,883, forward strand.
ATAAAACGGTCAGAAAACTCTCCATAATTCAGAGGATTTCCCATTACTCACATTGGAGAGTTAGTGAAGTACATACATAAGATAAAAGAAAGAGATGAGTATGTACTAGTAAAATTGTTTATACTTTCCTTGTCATTTGGAGTACAAGATTGGATCAAGAGTTGTTGCAAACCAAAAGGTTTATCCTCTTTCATAGATCTCATTAGCAGGTTTCTTGAGTTTTCAAAACCACAATGCTAGACATATGAGGCATTCTTCAAGAGCTCATCGCAGGCCTTAAAAAGGAAGGTTTTTTCTTAGACCTTATTATAAGATACCTTAGGGAAGCGCACCATGCCCAAAAGGAATAATCTATTGAAAATGAAGACTTTGTTAATGAAGAACCTCCATATCTTGAGCATGCCTTGGACAGGAGCCTTGAAGATCACATATCTCAAAGGAAAGAACCTAAGGATGCAGTTTATGAAGAGGGTTACCAACCCTTCGAAGAGGAACATGAATCACCTCATGATTCCATTGAAGGCAATGATTTGATTGAAGAACGAGAACTTGAAAGGGTGAATCATGAGGAAGAACACCAAAAAAATGAAGTGGATAATTTTCCTTGTGAATATGCCAAAGAAGAACATTTTGATGAAACACACTATGTTGAAGATTTAATCCACGAAAAGGCTCCTCATGAAGACGAAGCATCGATATTTTCTCCTATATTTGATGAATTCATCCAAGCTTCCATTCCTCTTGCACGTGAAGAAGAGAACGTGATCAATTTTATTCCTCTAATTAATAAACTCAACTAATTAAGAAAATCACTTTACTTTAATAATTCCTTTGACTAAAGTAAAGTCTCAAGGTAGAAGGCTTTAAACAACTTCCACACATCTAGACACTTAGACCTATGCAGAAGTACCTATATGATGGTACAAACATCAACCATATAAGCATACTAGATCAGTTGGAAGGAAAATGCAACTTTTAAACCATATGAGCTAGTATATGGTAACATTTTTATGTTACGAAATTGAAATTTGAACACTTAGGACAACATTAGAATTGGGACTTTAGATTTTTGTAGTACAGGAAGAGAGAGTTGATCAACTCAATTCCCTATATGAGAATTTATCCAACAATAGAGAAACGGGAGGTATGTCAACTCGATAAAGACTGCGAAATTTTAAATTGGTGATTGGGCACTATTGTATGATTCGAGATTTAAGGATTTTAGAGGTAAGATTAGAATAAGAATTTAGGTCCCTATGAAATATATGCCTTCTTCAATAATGGTTTAGTAAGATCAAAACAACGTACGAAGACAAAACTCCCCTTATGGTCAAATCATGCTGGCTAAATCTTTATAAAATACCATTGTCTAAGGAAGAGTTTGTCAAAGTTGTAGACACAACCACAACACATGAAACTAACTGAAGACATTTCTACCTTCAACTCAAGCTATGAAATTTTCCATCTCAAAAAAAAAAAAAAAACTTATGGTGAAAACCCCCTAGAACATCACGAGATAGAAGAATGCTTGAAAACTAACATATTGGAAAGTTCTTGTCTATAAAAAGAGAAAGAGAAATAAAAAAGATAATTTTTTATTGCTACAAATTTTTGTTATTGTCGTTGTTTTACATTCAACTTCATATTGTTGGCTACAAAATCATAATTGCTAACATTATCATTCTAATCATTTTGTTGATTTTTAATTGTTATCATGATCAATTGAAGGATTTTAGTGAATTCTACACAAGGTCTACTATTGAGAGGTATGAATGATCCAGGTGGATATTGGTGGCCACCCACCTTTTTTGACTAGCTCTTAACACTTTTCTGACAATTTTGACAATTTACTATTTTTAGTAGTTTTTAACTTCCGACGCCATTTTGAGGGCCTAAAAGAAGGGTTTTCAGGATTGAGCTTCCCAATGATATCTAAAGGCATGATTGAGCCCCCAAAATGAATCTCCTCGACGATACCTTTCCAGCAGGATATCAGACGCCTAAAACGAAGATCGCATGCAAAAGTTACGACCCCAGGAAATTGACGTACTAACTTACCCAAATGGGGCCCACATGACTTTTGGCGCTTCATCTCCTAGGGTTTGGTTTTTGGATGTCTAGGGTTTTTGGAATTCCTATTTATTGTAAAAATTCCTTTAGAGCCTCATTGTAATCGTCTTCTTGCGAATGCGATTATCCGTCACATCTCTTCTCAGAGATAAGCTGCCACCAGTCTAACGAGTCTTTCACTCTGTATTTTTACAGTCTCTGTACATTTATTTCACTAATAGAAATCATGTATTACTGTATATATGTGTTTATGGTTGCATCTATGATACATTTATGTTATATTATTGAATATCTGTGATATCTCTATGCATTTCTTTATTATATCTCTGCTCTCATTTCGTGCCGAAAATAATCCGGATCAGTGGTATCAGAGCAGGTTGTTCTTGATCGATTTTTTTCAGTGCATGTCCCCAACAAGGTCCAAGTATAGAAAGTTGGGTTTCGAGCTTTTCTTTCTTGAAGACAATCACTCTCGCACGCCTCACTCTCGCACGCCCAAGAAACCCTTAATGGCGGAAGAAAAGAAAAACGACGGAGCATACGATCCTATCAGTTTGTTGCTTGAGCAAGTTCTCACACGACAGAGGGATGAAATGATGGAGAATTTTTCCCACATCCTTCAACGCCTCCCGATAACATCAGGCGCATCTTCATCAAGAGAGCACTTTGGAGGCAGCTCACCTTTTAAGGTACAGGTCAATTTTGATATTCTTATATTTGAAGGTTAGATAGATGCGGATGCCCTAGATAAATGGTTAAATCTGTTAGAAGGTTATTTCTCCATTCACAATTTTTCCGACAGAGAATAGATCATATTCATGCTCCTTAAGGCTCTCCTCCATGTCAAACATTGGTGGGAAACTTACTGGGAGCAAATTTCCACAGAGGAGTCTG
>SNQJ01S0032954.1:77285-103609 GCA_010110895.2 Picea sitchensis
AGGTTGGAAAAATATCCTTCATTTTATTCAAAGGTACATCATGGACGAGAGAGTGGGCCATTGACAAACACTACATTGTCATGGATGCATGATTTCTTTTCCAAACATGGAGAGTGTATGCCAAATAGAGACACAATACATATTCTAGATAATTTCTCAAGGACGGAAATCTACAACTAATTGTACAAAGGATATCTTGAAGGTGTTGAAGGAAATGGTAATTTTATTACATATGAATATTTTACAAGAATATGGAAGAAACATTTCAACAATGTATGTATTCCTACAAATTCAAGGATGGGGATTTGCAGTTATGTGCTACTCTTAAATCAAGAAGAGATAAATTTGAAGGGGCAGAAAGAGGTATGTATTTACCATTTTTTTTTTAAATTGAATAGTTATCAATTATGAAAACATATGATCAATATTTCCATTTTATGTCATGTGCAAATTCCATAGTCAAAGCACTTCAAGAACATCAGAATCAATAATCAAGTGAAAGGAAAAAGTTGTACAAACATCGAAAGAAGTGTTATGATGCTCCAAACAAATATTTAGGCCTGATAATTGATGGCATGAACCAGAAGAAAACACTTCTACCACATTTTGTCCGTACACCCAAAAAGTTACAGGAAGATCATTTCATTCAGTTTCACTTGGTTGGTTGTATGGTTTTCAATGGAAAAATGTGTCCAAGGGTTTACTTCACAGCTCCAAATATTCATAATGATGCAAATCTGACCATTACCATAATTCATCATGTGCTCACTCATTGGTCTGGAAATATTCCTCAAGTTCTCTATCTACAATTGGACAACACTAGTCGTGAAAATAAAAATCAAATTGTATTTGGATATCTAAGCATGCTTGTTGAAATGGGAATATTTCAAAAGGTGAAAGTTGGTTTCCTTCTTGTTGGACACACTCATGATCATATTGATCAAATGTTCAGTCATTCTTCAATAACATTGAATATAAAAATTGTTGGAAGCCTACCATAATTGATTGAATGTATTAACGAAGCATACATTCCAGAGCTTGTTTTTCATATATTAGAAGAAACTGTTGACATGCGAAGATTTATTCAGGGATCGCATCGTGAAGAAAAATGCAATGAGCATCTTAATGACATTAGCTTCCAACATCAATTTTGTTTCAAAACAATTGATGGGAAAACACTTATATGGGGAAAGTAATATTCAAATACTACAAAATGGGGGCCTCCATCGGGTTTAGCATTTTTTTAAGTTCATTCCAGATAGTCCAATATTTGCATCAAAGTTATTATTTTGACAATCGGTTGTTGAAATTCATAATGCACGGAGGCGTAATAGAGATGTAGATTATTTTGAATGCCAGGAAGAAATAAAAAATTCCATTAAGGATACATATGAGTACTTTGATGTTATTGATTATGTTTGGTGGGAGTCTCTTTTCAATAGTCAAAGTGACATAATTTCAAGCTTAATAAATGAATATACATTGTTGAAGACTCAATTTCATTGGACACAAAATATGCCAAATGAATCTAAAGAAACAAACATTGTTGAAGTTCAACAAGAATCTCAAGGTGCTATTGAGTTTACATAAACAGAGGAAAGAGAAATGTATATTGGTTTGTGAAGGTCATGTGCACAACGTGAAGCCATGGAAGACCTTTACAAGGGTTCAGTACAAGATATTAAGGAGGGTAGCATGATTGCAGTTTTAGCGACTGAAGATCCACATGGTTATGCATTATGGATTGCAAAGGTATAAAGATTGAGAAAGAAAATAATGGTGTTATTGCAATTGAAGTGCATTGGTATGCAACAAGTACACACTCATTCAATGGTGTGTACAAGCCAGAGATGGTGGTTGAGAAACATGTCAATAGAAAGAGAAAAATAAAAGGTCAAAATACAACTCATCGTCGCACTGACCTATTAAAATTAGATGATGTTGACATACTTTTTTATGACTTCAATTTGATAAAGAGAGGAACTCTTCACTCCAAGACAACAAATATTATCAAGAAGTTGTTGCCACAAGAAATAAATGCAATATGGGAGTCTGTTGAACCTAGTCATAGATCTAAAAGGCATTTGACATCTCAAATGTTGGGCATGCATGTAGACTCAGATGGTGCATTCATCTACAATAGAGAAAGGTATGGATCATATACATCTTCATCCAATCATTCATATGAAGACAATGTAGACTATGATGGTATTTTAGAAACCTTGAGTCAATTTGAATAAGTGTATGAAACATTTTATGTATTTTTTATTCATATGATGTTTGTATGGTAACTAGAAATGAGCATTGAACTCACATATGATCTTACATGAAGTTATGAATCTTTTTTTATGTTTTATGAATTATATGTTTTGATTATAGATAATATAATAAAATTTCTTAGCGCATGTGTTTTGAATATGGACGATATAACAATACCTTTAAGAAATAATTATGTTTCATTCAATGTAACTTGTATTTACTTTTTTTTATTAAAAATAAAAAAATTATTAAAAAGTGACCTAGAATTTTTAAAGTATATTATGATATTTTCATGGCATTATGTACTACTTTGTGTTTTGAGTGATAATTAGATTTAAAAAGTAAGCATTTAAGGGTTGATTTTATGATTTTGTTTACAATAATGATGGGTTATTTTACCACTTTATAAAAATGTGTCATTTCCATACCCCAATTTTAGAATGTGTGCTACCAATAGCAGTACTTTTCAATTTGATGGTTGATTTAGACATTTTGGTTTTAATGGTACCAACTGCTAAAAACACGATTTCAAATTATCTAAAATTTTAACATTTTGAAAAAAAAAAATCAAAAACATCTATTTTTTTAGGTGTTGATTTTATGGTTTTTCTGGGCTACTGTTTGAGTTTTGAAGGCCATGTTTGAAAAATGTTGTAATTTTGACCCCGTTTAAAAAAATGGTGCTACTGGTAGCACCACTTTTTTATTTGGGGGGTTGATTTTGATGTTTTTTATGCAAAAATATGGGTTTTTGGGCCAGAGTTCTCGTTTTTAGGTCATAGTTATCATTAAGTCGATAACTTTGTTCTTATTGTGTGTTAGTGCAGTAGAGGGATGATGACTAGATGCATGTAATTTTTTTATTTTAGGAAGAAACTATTATGACCTCCATTGAATTACACTCACCATGAGAAATTAACAATGGTTGTGGTTCATTCAGTTCAAAATCTCCACCATTATACTTTTTGTCGCACCAAAGTTGTGTCAAATTCAAACCTCGTGTAGTATATCTTGGGATGACGACTAATCTATGATCATTTTTCCTATTGGGTAGTTATCCTTCACAAGTTTAAACTTAAATTTTTGCCTCAAAAAACCAGAAGTATTTTATCCTCGCTAAGTTCATCATTGACCTACCTATTGGTGTGGATGACCTACCCCTCAACGATGCTTTCCCATACGATCATCTCTTTATTTTATCATCAAAATCCCCATGATTTAATAATATCCCAATATTTCTTCACACGCATATATTTGGATCTCAACTCTCTTATGAAGACCAATGTTGCATTTACCACTAAGATCCTCATTATCTCCTTCTTGATGGTGTTCTCTCTCAATGAAGAGTCAACACCATTTTGTGCCGATGCCTATCCCATGAGGAGGCAAAGCAGGTTATCAATGGTTTCCATGGTGGTGCTTATATTCACTTGTTTAGAATGACCACCACATAGAAAATCCTTTGCATGAGTTATTTTACTCCCTCTCATTTTCATGATTGCATCCACAAGGTTAAGTGATGCATGAGTTGTCAAATATTCACATCTAAAACATGAGAGTCGCTCACTCTTCTACATCCCATTATCATTGTAGATCCCTTCTATAAATGTGGGATTAAATTTATGGAATTTTTACATACCTCTAGTGGTAGTCACAGGTACATCATAGTGGTCATTGACTATGTCACTAAATGGGTTGAAGTGATGCCAACTTTTGATAACACTTTCCACATGGTTGGTCTCTTCTTATTTAATCCCTTTATCACTTGCTTTTGAATTCCTAAAAAATTAATGTCTGGCCACATTAAACATTTGAAGAATGAAGTCTTCAAAGTGTTGGCTTCACTATTGCGATTTACACATGAGTTCTCTACTCCCTATTATCCTCAAGTCAATGGCCAATTAGTGATTGTCAATCAATTACTCAATAACGTAATTCAAAGGAAAAATAACAAATGAAAGAGAAATTGGCACCATATTAGCATTATGGTCTTACCGAGGATGTGTCAAAACTACCATAAGTTTCACACTTTTTTTTTTATCTCATTTATGGCATAGAGGCATTTTTACCCATTGAATGTGAGATTCCTCTCTCCATTTACCCATAGAAATTATGCCTAATACCATTGATATAGAACAATGGGTGTTCACATTGGAACAATCTAATGAAGACCACCACATTGTATTACAAACCAATGATGCCATGTAAACATGCACCAAGGCCCACTACAATTGGCAGGTCCACCCTCACTCTTTTCATGAGGTCAAACTTATCCTTTCCTATGACCAACCCAAAGAGACGTCAAGTATGAGGGAATTCTAGTCCTTGTGGAATGAGCCCTACATCATTAAAATTTGTTTGGAATAGGGGGTATATGAGTACATTAATCATGAAGGAGAGCCTCTCAAGGAGCCCTCAATGAGATTTACTTGAAGAAGTTCTACACCTAAGCAAGTATCACTCACCCATTGTATATAGATTTTGATTTATTTGCAATTGCATTTATTGTTTTTCATGCTTCATTTTGGTTTATGCCTCATTATTTTATTTCTTCATGCTTATTGAAATGGTTTTCAGTACCTCCTGTCATAATAATTGCACTAATGGGGCCAGCCACTAGACCCGGTATCTAGCCTTGAATTCATGCACCATCTACTCACCATAGTAAAAGTTACTCAATTATATCGGTATTTACCTTGACCTCTCTACCAACAATTAGGTTGAGTATGATGTAGTGATTAGTTTTCTTGCTAACAATGTTTCTTTCAAGATCCATTTTCTCCAACTTCACCTAGATTCTTAGCTACTAGTTTCTTGATTGAATAAATTTCATATCATCCACAAACTTCACCTTTTCAAAAAAAAACTACAAGTTAGACTTCTACTATGCATGTTTTATACTATCACATTCATACATGTTCCTAGAATCCATAAAGCCTATGTAGAAAATTTGGCATGTGAAATGCAAGATTAGCACATTTCACATCAAATGCAAGCATGAAAGAAAATTACATATGTATATAAACATGTTATTTTTTCAAACCATTGAAAGAATATAAACACATCATATAAAGTTGCAAAGCAAACATCATCTTACATATATAATGCTAATCACCATAGAGTTTGTCCATAAATTTTATGTGTCTTAAAAAATATACATATACATAATACCACAATAAAATAAAATGGGGGAACGTTGTCCATGTGAGCCCCACTACCCCTTGAGTGGTGGAACAACCCCTAAAGGCCATAAATTTTTCAAAGGAGAAACCTCATCTAGCCCACCTCATGCTAGATCTTTCTCAATTTAGCTAGCCCACAACACTCAATGTTACAAGGTTCTCCACCCTCCTAGTACAATGTCACAAGTGATGGGCTACATAATTACAACCATATATTGTTGAATTCCATGAGCTCACTCTAATTATCAATCTAATATCATTAAAGTTTATAGATATTGCATGTTATTTATGCAAACTACCAGAGCTAAGCTACTAAGAAATATCAAATCAAAAAGTGCTAAATGATTTGTAATCTATGATGTAACTATTAAACAAATAACCATTTATTAATGTTGGGAACCATCATAAATAACCATATTGATTCAACAATAAACTCAAAAACATTTTCTTGAAAGTAATTATCTTAAATCCTTATATGTTCATTTGATGTTAGCTTAAACTGAATAGTGTTAAATATTACAACGATGGGAAAAAAATACAAGCTAAAAGAAAACCATATGTTGAAAATAAAGTCACACTAAAACACTAGTATTAAGTTGCCTCCTTTGAATGGGCCCTTACTCAAGGAGGACTGATGAATCCTTAAATGAATTATAACTTAAATCTATTATAACAATAATTTATTTAATCAATATAAACTAAAATTACAAGACTACATTTGAGTTGAGCTTCAAATTTCTCAGTGAATAATAAAAAAGAATTGACTTTGTTTGAGCTATTACAACCTAGTTATAGAAAGGAGAGTCTTTGAATTCCCTAGAACAAATCTAGGAAAATCCCCAAACTTTATCCATTTGTTTCCTAAGAATAAGTAAAATGTCTTTTTACAGTAAAAACTACTCTATGTTCTGACTGAGTTATGGATTTCTAAACTCCAATTTGACCAGTATGGCTTATTCATGTACTACCTCACATAGTGTTAGATATGCTATAAAAGGGTGACATAATCCCCAAAAATGATCCTCATGCTACTAGGGTTGAAAAGACGATATACCATAATCTTAGTGATGTAATCATTACTTTAGGAATGGTTCCAGTTCTCCCTTGGAGTGATTAGCATAGAGGTGATCCCTTACAATAACAAAGATGAATCTACAACATCATAACTAAACCAAAGATGGTTAATATGTATTGGAAACTCATACTACAACATATGAAACAACACAATTGGATCAGAGAATTAGGCAACTCAAGAATTCCATCACACTTCCTTGTAATTAAGGCATATCATATTAAGTAAAACACAACTATTATATAAACTTGAAATGGCCATTAATGAAAACTTGGTAGTGTTTTAAGTCCACAAATGGAATGTTTTATAGTTATAAGAGGCAAATATAAATACAAAAGATGAAAAAAAAGGAAGAATTATGGGGCTCATCATACCCCCCAACTAAAGGGTTGCACATCTATGTGCAACATATACACAAAAAAGAAGTGAGTGATTGCTTCCTTGTTGTAATAACCTGAATTATTCTCTTCATTCCATCTTTCTTTTTATGTAGCAACATTGATTTCTCCTAAACATCATGGGATGCAATAGTAATGGAAATCTAAATCTTAATCCTATCCAAGTGAAGGTTACTATGTTAAGAGTATAAAAATAAAATTAGGACATAGATAAGGTTGTTTTGAGCTCTAGAAATGAATGTAGCTCTATCCTTTTTAACCTAGGTGCGATATCTTCACACTTAGATTAGGAATATTATAGTAGGTTATCTCTTGATACTCCAATTATGCTATAATGTTCCTCAAGTTACTCATTTTGTCTTTCCTTCAAGATAGGTATTATTGTTAGATCTATAATCTATCTAATATGTAGTTCAAAACCTCTACTATATTTTTACTCTTTATTGCCACTTATAAATTGGTTGTGAACTCCTCTACTTTATACCTTTTCATTTCATCAAATGTGTTTTGTTCATTTTGCAACTGGGAGACAAAGGCTCTTAATTGCATATCTCCTACACATGGATTAGGAGACCATTTGATAGGGTGCATGACTATGTAATTATGTAAATAAAATTCACATAGAATATTCTTCTTCTTGTAAGCACAACTATAGTAGACTTCATAAAATTATTTTTGATTTTCTGATTCAAGGGGGAAATGAGAAGTAAGTCTTTCCAATAAAAACTTAAACTTTTGTTCCTTCAACTAAAGTGCATAAACTTTGGCAAGTGGTTTATATGAAAACATTTCATATGCATACTCCACAACTCTTTCATTTAAACTTTCAAGCAAAACAATCTTGTTGTCCTTCTCCTCCATTTCTTCTTTTCGCATTTCTATCTCTCTTCTTAGGCTAAAATGATCTTCTTAGGATAAAATTCTCTTGTAAAGAAGAAATTATCTTGTTATTATAGTCTATTTAAATAACCCCTTTTTATTTGACCGTGAAATTCATTTCCATTTAGCAACCTTTTCTTTTGATGTTTTCAGTCGCTTAAGAAACTCTTCAACCTCTCTCATTGACATAGTAGTAGTTACATGCCTTTTTTAAATTCCTACAACTGTGATGTAAGGCGTTTTACTCTCTTTGGTCATCATGCCCTACTTTTGTAGAAATTATTTTCTCTCTTTTATATTTCTCCATTACACACAACCCTAGTTCTATTATCGATTCAAGATTTAATTTGAAAGGGGAATCCCCTATTCGAATTAGTACTTATGTTATGTTCTCAACATAAGTCTCTACTTCCTTTTTTGTTTTATGTATAATTCTTCTTCTTTTGAAATTATGATTCCCTATAAGATTGGAGTGCTTAGCTTCAAATTTTCTTTTACAACCCCTAGTTCTTCTTCTTCATGTAATTCGGGTGTCTTTTCTTTATTGGAAGACTTTCCCTTGGAATATTTTCTCTTAAACAATTTTACAACATTATCATGTAGGGATATTGATCCGGATTATTTTTGGAATGAAATGAAAGCAGAGATATTACAATAAAATACACACAAATATTGCCAGAAACTGAGAAATACAATATTACATGATTTCTATTAATTAAAGAAATGTATAGAGACTGTAAAAATACAGAGCAAATGAACTCACTAGAATGGTGGCAGCTTATCTCTGAGAAGATATGTGACGGCTACGCTCATTCAATAAGATGAATACAATGAGACTCTAAAGACCTTTTTACAATAAACATGAATGCCAAAATCCTAGACATCCAAAAACCTAACACTAGGAGATGAAGCGTCAAAAGTCATGTGGGCCCCGTTGGGGTAAGTTAGTACATCAACTTCCCAAGGTCGTAACTTTTGCATATGATATTTATTTTAGGCGTGTGATGGCCTGTTGGAAAGGTCTTTTCTAGAACTACACATTATGTCATCAAACTTTGAATTTGTCAACACTTTGACTATGGAAAGTCCAAAAAACGTTTTTTAGGGCCTCAAAATGTCCCTGGAAGTACAAAAAGATGTACTAACATGAAAACTGCCAAAATAATCCAGTTGGAATAGGTGGGCGACCACCAATATCCACCTGGATGTTGTGTAGGGCTTCAAGACAGCCCTGGAAGTGCAGAACCCACAATCACAAAGAGATGTCACCATTATAAAGAAATGTGTTGAACTAAAAACTGTCAAGATGAGCCAAATGGAATTTGGAATAGGTGGGTGGCCACCAATATCCACCTGGATTAGTCCTCCCCCCTTAGGAATCAATGTTCTCCATTGTGTTGAGTTCCCGGGGAAGAGGGGAAAGCATTTGTTGAATCTGAATCTTGGTGAGCTACTTGCCTTGCTGGAGAAGTTGTGTTGCTTGGTCTGTGGAAGGTTGTCACAAACATGTTGTTGGTGATCCAAAAATGAAGGTATTACTGATAAATCACAAGTTATTTTAATGTACTTTTTGCATCGGATCGTTAAGAATGTGAAATACATAAACTTGTTATCTTGTTTGCAGAATATCAAATGTGACTTTTACTTGATGCTTATTAATGTATAAAGAGATCAGCCATTAATATTCATGCTACAAATGAAGAGAATAGAACAGAAAAACAGAAAGAGAAATAGAGACAAGAGGTTGATAACGGAGTTCACCAATCGTTGGCTATGTCTCTGGGCCCGCTTCCAAGTGGAGGACCTCTTTATTGCTCTTTAAAATGCTCAAAGTTCTCTTAAAATTCTCTTTGTTGTTACATTACATGCTTCATGTCTTCTGTGCAAGACCTCCTTGCTCAGATTCATGCATGCACCATCAAAATCCTCTCAACAACATGAGAAAAACGCCTCTCAAAACATGAGAAAAGGCCAAATTTTACAAACTGCCCCTTCAAAACCCTACATCAAAAAGTCTCCTACAAGCTTCAAAAATCCTGGTTCTTATAGTTTCCAAGGCTCAGATGAGGAATCCCAACTTCCCTCAAGATATGGCCTCTTTTTGGGATCAAATCCCCCTTCAAATGGCCTAAAATCCTCAAAAAATCCATTTTTTGGGCATAATATCAGGCAAAAATCACCTTTGTAATGTTTAAAAACCACTTTTAAACCAAAAATGCAGAGTAGCCCCAAGACAGGGCGCACGCCCCCTTTACCAGGTCACATGGGGCAACATGGCCAAGTGCCAGTGCTCCAAGTACTATGTGTCATCCCCCTTAACTGTTAGCTCCTGGTTTTGGGGCGCCTTCCATGGGATCTGGGCTAATATGCCCTTGGGTGTGCCCAGAATTAGCCCTTGGACGCGCTCCTGTAATGAAACCACGTGTTGGGGCTTATCCCTAGCCCCCTTACGCCCTCCTTTGGATATTTGACCCCAAAATTATAGGAAAGTAGGTTTTTTTTATAAATTTGACTTTTGGCAGGTTTGTAATTGAACTTTTCCAAAGACTTGGAGCTAGCCATGGGTCAGAGGTTCGAATCCCATGGACCCCCAAATACTTTTTACATTCCAACCAGTAGTGAAGTGCCACGTGGCTTCCCATGTCTGGGCCATGTGGCACTTATTCATTTGCCAGTTGACCATTGACTTTTGCCATAGAAGAATCTGATTGTCGTGCGATATTTTTCACATACGGAGTCTTTTTTGAGGAAATGAATATATGGTCAGAATCAAAGCGACGAGTCGGTCGCAATGGAATTGGTTTCATCCAATTCTGATAAATTTGATTTTTGAGCATTTTCTGAGCCTGGGGAGCCTCCTGGATCAATTGGTGGGGTTGAATCTATTCCACCAACCTGTTGTATCTTGACTTGATGGGGCATTTTCTAGGCACCATCGTAGGTGAAGAAGCAATATATTATTTCCATTCTACAATCTACTTCTGTTGGATAGAAGGTGTTGAGGTTGCAGTGGTTGCAGTGGCCTTTTGTTCATCCTTTGAACAGATTGTGAAGAGGTTGAATTTAGCAGTATGAGAGATTATTTTGTGGCACTGTTTTGGTGAAACAGTAGTCGAAACTACCTCTGGTATCTTGTAGAGCTTACCCCCCATAGTAATAATAACACTGCAAGGTCGAGACTCATAAACAACATGACATTTCCACATATATGTTTGGCCCAAAACAACATCACATACATCAAGAGGGGAAACATCCCACACTACCTCATCCTTGAAGGGCCATATGCCATAGGACAGGTGGCACTGTTGGCTGACACAGATATCTAATCCCTGGTGAAGCCACCCATTGTTGTAAGGTTGAGGGTGTGGTGTTGGCGAAGACCCCAATGGTTTGATGACCTCAACTAAGATGAGGTTCTTCTAGCTTCAACCATCAACAATGAAATCCAATGGGGTCCCTTTCACCCACATCTGTGAATGGAAGAGGCGTTCCCCCTCTTCAGGATCTGTTGGTTCTTCTAGTTGAATTGTTAAGGTCGCGATGGTAGCAGTGGGGTCTATGTCGATGATCTACCTTTTTTCATTATTTTCTGGATCAGATTATGAATCAGGGTTCGAATCCTTGTCGTTGATCTCGGCCACCAATGGTTGTTTTGAGTGAAATTAATCAGTGTTGTGTCAGGGGATTTTGTGGAAGTCGCACCACTTCCTAATGTCATTCTTAGTCTTTACCTTGCCCTTCTTTTCTTGTTTCTTTGACTGGTTATCGAGAGGTTGTTGGTTAGGGTTGTCTTTATTATGCTTTGGTTGTTGCAGATTTGCAGACTCCAACCCCCATTTGTTCTGGTGCCTAAATTTCTGCTCAATTTTGAAAACATATCTATAGGCAACTCCCATTGATGAGATGTTTAGGAAATCCATTTTGGTTTAGATGTACCTATGCAGAGCCCCATGGTATTTCAGAACCATATTTTGCTCGGAGTCTTTGATACCCATCATGGTGTGCAAGGTATGGAAATTATTTGTGAACTCTGACACTATTTGGCCCCTCTCTTGCTGCAGTGTGGTCCATCTCATGTACTAGTCTTCATTGTTATCAACAGGGTAATATTGTTCCTTGACCGAATCCACACAAAAATCCCAAGTGGGCTTGGCAACATATATTTCAGATTCCTCTGTGGAAATTTGCTCCCAATAAGTTTTCCACTAGTGTTTGACATGGGGGAGAGCCTTAAGGAGTGCAAAGGCGATCTTTTCCCTGTCAGAAAAAAAATTGTGAACATAGAAATAACCTTCTAGAATATTTAACCATTTTTCTAGGGCATCCGCATATATCTGACTTTCAAATACGGGAATATCAAAATTAACTTGTACCTTTAAGGGAGAGGTTCCTCCAAAGTGGTCGCTTCATGAAGATGTGCATGTTGTTATCGGCAGGAGTTGAAGGATGTGGGCAAAATTATCCATCATTTTGTCCCTCTGTCGCACGAGAGCTTGCTCAAGCAACATGTTAATAGAATATTTTTCTCCATCGTTTTTCTTTTCTTTCACCATGGAGGGTTTCTTGGGCATGCGAGATCAATTGTCCTCAAGAGAGACAAGCTCGAGACCCAATTTACTATACT
Organism: Picea sitchensis; assembly: GCA_010110895.2. Taxonomy (NCBI): domain Eukaryota; kingdom Viridiplantae; phylum Streptophyta; class Pinopsida; order Pinales; family Pinaceae; genus Picea; species Picea sitchensis. The sequence continues at coordinate 89,700 of SNQJ01S0032954.1, forward strand.
TGGACCTCGTTGGGGACATGCACTAAAAAATGATCAAGAGCAATCTGCTTTGATAACACTGATCCAGATTATTTTTGGAACAAAATGAAAGCAAAGATATTACAATGAAATACACACAAATATTGCCAGAAACAGAGATATACAACAATACATGATTTCTATTAATGAAAGAAATGTACAGAGACAATAAAAATACAGAGTGAATGAACTCGCTAGAATGGTGGCAGCTTATCTCTGAGAAGAGATGTGATGGCTGCACTCATTTGCAAGAAGATGAGTACAATGAGGCTCTGAAGGCCTTTTTACAATAAACATGAATGTAAAAACCCTAGAGATCCAAAAACCTAACCCTAGTAGATGAAGCGCCAAAAGTCATGTGGGCCCCGTTGGGGTAAGTTAGTACATCAACTTCCTGGGGTCGTAAATTTTGCATATGATCTTCGTTTTAGGCGTGTGATAGCCCATTGGAAAGGTCTTTTCGAGAACTACACATTATGTTGTCAAACTATGACTTTGTCAATAGTTTGATTGTGGAAAGTCCAAAAAAAAAACGTTGTTTAGGGCCTCAAAACAGCCCCGAAAGTACATAAAGATGTACTGACATGAAAACTACCAAATTAAGCCAGTGGGAATAGGTGGACGGACACCAATATCCACCTGGATGTTGTGTAGGGATTCAAGACAACCCTGGAAGTGCAGAATCCACAATTACAAAGAGATGTCACCATTACAGAGAAACGTGTTGAACTGAAAACTGTCAAGATGAGCCAAGTGGAATTTGGAACATGTGCATGGCCACCAATATCCACCTGGATCAGATATTTGAAACATCTTTGGTCTATGGGTTTTGTTTTTCTTCTTCAACCATTCAACTACTCCCAAGTGATTCTAATATGTTGAGTAAATGATGCATCTATTACTAGTAATTTTGTAATGCCATGGTGTGCAAGGGCTCCAAGATTACCTCCTTGAACTTTGGTCTAGCCATTTCTTTAAGAGAATGAAATAGAAAATATGGAATATTAAGGGCATCCTTGGTTTAAGATATATATAGTAGTGTAAATGCACTAATATTTTGAAATGTTTTGCAAATACTAAACTATGCCTACCTTCATAGGCAGTATAGTTAATCATGTGGATCCCATAATGCTGGTAAGACAGTGTCCTTCACGCCTTGATATGTATCTTCCATTGTATCATAAGCAAGTAGGAACTTCTAATTTGGAACTTCATGTGATTGTACCCTATCCTTATTTTACAAATCTTCCACATTGTTGGTCTTGCAACCCTAGATATTGTTTCTTCATTGATTCTTATTTCCAATCCCCTAACAATTTAAAACATCCTTGAAACTACCTTGTTATAACATTTGCTCTTAAGTTATGAACAACGTCTAATGAAATGAATTTATTATAACCATATAGTTAGTGAAAATATCTTGTCCAACCCACTTCTTGAAAATTTACAAGACCCCATGGTTATTCATATCAACCTAGTGTCACTAGATTCTCTTTTGTTTAACCCTCCACCCATTCTACTCTGTATAAATTTGAAATTCTATGATAAATACTCCTCTCTTGGTATGTGATTAATGTTTCAAAGTGAAATGAATGTCTACTTATTATTTCAAATATTTGTATTGGCGTGCAAAATTTGAATTAAAAAGGTGGCCCTATCAATGAGCATGATATAAAATGATTACAAAATCTTATTTGTCTCATTTCAAAACTACCACGTTATCATCCATTTTTCACTTTCCATATACTAATTTCATTATAGTCACCCATCACTTCACTTTGGATAAGACTTGCAACATACCACTTTCATCATTCAATTGAGATTGTGGGTCTTTCAACTCATTGTGATTGATGATAAAAATAGTGTTGTATTACTTTAGGGGGGGTGAATCAGTAATAGCGTAATTATAATCCCTTTTCTCCAAATAATCTAAGTGTTATATCAATGTAGAATTATTATCCAATAATGAGCAATAAGAAATGAACAATCACACACATACACAATACACTAATGTTTCACGTGGAAACCCAAATCGGGAGAAAACCACAGAATGTTTTATCTTATATGTCTTGAAATATTACTTTCATTGGAAGCACCAAATTCCTTTGTTTTCCAGCTGCAAGTGGAAGGAGACTCCAACCCCCTAGTTTCTCAGGCTACAACCTGAGGGAAGCTCCAACTCCCCAATTCTCTGGCTAAAACCAGAAGGAGGCTACAACCCCCTATGTTCTCCAACTACAACCGGAAGGTGGGTACAACCACCTGTCCTTGCCCCGTCCAACTGCCCTGAAGTAGAAGTAGAATAATGGAACCACTGTCACACTATCACTGTGAGATATATCGTTGTAAACATGTACCAATAAACTTGAACCATGCATCAACATGTACCTCAACCTGTACCATAAACAAGTGCATAAACCATGCACCAACCTGTACCAAACAATCTGTAATCAACTTGTACCATAAAAACATCCAACCAAACATGTACAAAGTATGTACCAATAATGTGTCAAGTATTCATCTACTATGACTCATCAATATGTACCAACATCATCAACTATACACCTCATATATGTGCCAACTCATCAACTACTTGTCTCAACCATGTACCCAAATTGTACCTCAACCAAAAGCCCTCATCAATTTCATCATCCAAATATTATTTGTAACTCTGTAATAGACCTGGTGTATATGATCACATACTGCAAACCTTTCATAACTTTAACAACAAGAGACTAGCATTTTCATCAAACGTTTCTTTAGTCTCACAAGACTAGTTTTGGATTAGTCAACAACCCTAACTTGAAACAATCATAACTTTGTACCTGTAATGAATAAATATATGAAACTGATACACAATGTTCTTCAGTGTGTTTTATGCAATTTCTCCAGGTTTCACTACTTGGAACCTCTCAAAAAAGGAGTTATGGCAAAAATGGCACACCTTGATTAATTCTGGCTTATTTTAGAGAGAGACATTGTAGAGTGTGCCCGAACTGACTAGTTGTTGAATTGATCTTAAACTATTACAAAGAATACTACAGTCTGTACTCTAACCAACACATTTGATCTTACAGAATTTGGATCTATTATGAAGAAGTTGTGACGTTTTTAGCCGAAACACTTGTTTTTGACTAGTTTCAGGACTAGCCACAAACCCTATTTTCTACGGACTGTAACTCCAAAAATACAGCGGCCTACAAGATGAATTTTTTACCACATATACTTGGATATGTTTCCTCAACGAAATAGAAATTTCATAGTCGGAGTCATTCTAGAATAAAATTTATTGTGAAAATGGTGAGGGGTATCCTTCCTTGAATTCGACCTTCTTTCTTCACTTTCCTCTAAATTTGGCTTATATATCCTTCGTTACCTCGGACTTCCTATAGGTATTCAATATCCTCTCAAGTGTGTGTGCTTAAATGGGGAAACCTTGCCTCTTATTTATACTCCAATGCTTCCTTAAAAACATCTTCTAGTCACTTTGCTCCACTTTCCTTATTTTAGGGTTAACCCACTTCTAATTTATCATTAAATTTATTATTGAATTAATTTGTTTTTTTATTCACTTTGAATTATGGTACACTCATCCTCCACTTTATTATTTACCTTTTAAAATCTCTTAAACCACTTTGACTACTTTTGACCTTTTGGGGCTTCTAGATGATATGAGGGTCCTCCAACCAAGTAAAGGCCACCAACTCCTCAAGCAGTGAGGAGTTGTGGTGTTCTATGCCACAGGTGGAATGATAGCTGCTATCCATATAGAATGATGTGTGCTTTAAAATATATCAAAGCTTGTACGTTATCCATCAAACAAACTTGGTTCCATTACCCAGACACGGGTTCTCCAACTTCTCATAGCCATAACTCTCCTAGCAGTGAGGGAGTTATGTGACATTCCACATACTACTTGGAAATTCCATGACAGAACTATCCATCTAGAGGATGGTTTCACTAAAGTCCTTGGTGTTCATCTCATTATTCCACAAATAATAATAGGGTTCTCTAACCATACTTCTAGGATAACTCAATCCATAGCATCTTCTCGTGAGGACTTTCACCATAAGGGGACCACTTTGGAGTTCATCCATTTCTTATTATCAACCATGACAAGACAATAGCAGTCATCTTTGCATCAAACAATCTTGGGTCCATTACCCAACCTTTGTCTTCTGAGGCTTTCTAATGAGGGACATTACATCAATTATGTATAATCAACAATCTCCCCTTTGGCATTGATGGCAACACTATAATGCAATACTAAATTCATATCCTCATGCTAGCCCTGGAACCATGCCTCTGTCCTCTGCATCTGATAAATCTCTCCCCTTTGACATCAATAGCAAAAGGTATCTTTCATCAGGTTGCTCCCACAGTGAATTGATCCTCTTAGATTGCTTCCTCGTGTAAATCCTAAGACCCTTCCTCAGATGTATTCATTTTTGGGTGAAATAACTCAGTCTGGCGAAGATATTCAAATAATTCCCATGGAAGTGGTTTTATGAAGATGTCTACCACTTGTTCTTTTGTGCCCACATACTCCTTTCGATGTTCTTTCTGCAACCCTACTCACAGTAGAAGTGATACTTTATTGGAATGTGCTTCATCTGGGTGCATCATAGAGTCTTGAGATATTGATGGGGCTTATATTATCACAATAGATTGGAATGGAGCTCATCATGCTCAACTTGTATATCTGTCAAGTTTGTTTCATCCAAAGAACGTGGCACAACATGATGTTGTTGCAATGCTCTCTTCTCGGTTGTAGATAAGGGTATTGATGATTGTTTCTTGTAATATGATCCTAAACACTCACCCAAGTAGAACATTGCTCCCTTGGTGCTTCATGCGATCATCAATACAACACCTTAATCATCTGTGTAGGTAAGAAGTGATAGATCATTTCCTTTGGATACCATAATCCAAACTCTTTTGTTCCTTTGAGATGTCGAAAATCCTCTTCACTACTAACATGTGACTGACTCTCCTTTGGTGTTGCATGAAATCATGCCACACCAATCCATTGCGTACATGCAGTGGATTTTGTCACATATAGTAAGTTGCCAATCATTGACCTATATTGCCCTCGATGTGTAGACTTTGAATCATCATCTTTGCTCAACTTGCAACTGGTTGCATGGGAGTGATAACTAGTTGAAATCTTCCATTAGAACCCCTCTTTAGCATTTCTCTTATATACTTGGTTTAAAAAATAAAGATTCCTTGGTTGCTTTTGACATGTCGGAAGTCCTAAAAGAAGGATAGTTCTCCAAGTAACAACATTTCAAATTCATTATGCATATCTTTTGCAAATTTATAAAGCAACTTTGTCATCTATCAGGCTGCACCAAAAATAATATCATCAACACATAAACTTCAATTAATAAAGAATATTACCTTCATACCTTAATGTGGGGTTTTAATGCACTTCCTTTTTTCTAAACCACTGCTGGAGATACTTATCAGTCTAGAGTACCATGCTCTGGGGCTTGTTTTAGACCATACAAGGCCAGCTATTTAATTTACACACATAATCGCATTCTCGACAACTCAAATTGCCTGCAGTTTGTTCAATGTAGACTTCTTCTTCAAGTTCCCCATTCGAGAAAAGTTGATTTTACATCCATCTAATATACTTCCACATTTTGGAGCATGCATGGGCTAAAAGCAATAGGATTGCTTCCATTCCGGAAAATGGGGAAAATGTCTCTCCAAGAAAGATTCCTTTAATTTGTGCATATCCTTTACATATGAAATCTAGCTTTGTTTCTTGTACCTTGTCCATCTTCATTTCAATTTATTCACGAAAACCCATTTTGTTTTCGATCACATTCTTATTCTTTGGTCTTGGAGACAATTCCCAATTGTCTTTTTCTCTATTTGATCCAACTCTTCATTCACTGGCCTTATTCCAAAATTCATCTTGTTGGCTTCTTCAAAACAATTTGGTTCAATTGTAGATAAGAGTGCTTCAGTGTTCGTTACAGTGAATGGATTTTTCTTCTAGTCTCAACTCTGCATCTTTGTTTCCAATGTCGATCACGAAGGATGATTTTGTATTTTTTTCCTAGGTGTCTTTGGAGATACATGTTGAACTTGCTCTTGGTTCGACTGATTCTCTTCATCCTCCTCTTCTACTTCATCTTGTTTCTTTTTTAGAAAATTTGTCCATTGATTTGTTTTCTTCTTCCTTTGATTCACAATCTACCTGTTTCATCTTTTGTTACATTGATGCTTTCCACAACTTTGTTCAATCTTAGGTGTAACACTTGTATGCTCCTTGTATGAGTAACCAACAAGTACTCATTTTTTCCACGTGAGAGTCAAACTTTCTCATTACGCCATATTCTCTTTGATGCAGCATTTGCTTTCAAAAACTCTAAAGTACTTCACATTTGTTGGTCTTCCTTTCCATAGCTCATGAGTTTTTATCATTGTTGTCTCTAAGCATTACTTTCTGTGCAGATGTGAGCTGTTGTATGCCTTGCTTGTGTCCAAAATATATTTTCAATTTGGAATCCATTAGCATTATTTAGACCATTTCTGTATTGTCGTGTTCTTTCTTTCAAAAACTTCATTCCGTTGAGTTGTCCTAGTGTTACACATGAAATTTTCACACACAGGTACATAAGCCCTAGAATTAATAAATAAGTAATGTATAAGTGTCTCATACACCTTGACACCATGGAATAACCTATGTCACACCTAGTCAATGTGGAGGAGGGATGTATGACATGAAGGGACAAGAGCACCAAGTACACATGGTGTGTGTATTCATGGAGAAAAGAAATTGATTAAGTGTGAGAATCAAGAGCACATGAATTATTATTAATATTCATGAAAAGAAAAGTAATTAAGTGTGAGAATCCACCTCACATTTGGTTCCTATTTTAGGGAAGGTGGAGGATCTCATGGATGGTTTGAAATATTTCCTTTTTAAAATCATTGAGAGATATTTCCTCCCAAAATCCTTAGAGATATTTTCTCCTAAATATCTTAGTGAGAGATATTTCCTCCCCAAAATCCTTAAGAGATATTTTCTCCCTAAATATCTTAGAGATCCCTTTCTTAGTGGATCTTATGAGAGATCCTCTCCATGGTGGTTAAGCCTCCAAATCCTATATAATGAGGGGTTTCCATGGAGGAAAAGAGGAGAGGAGTTTAGAGATACCAAACTTATGATCTCATGAGAAGTGGAGGAGAATAACCAGTGAAAGTATTGTCATTCTGATTGTGGAGCTTTTGAGCAAGGATTGGACAAGGAGATCTTGATGAAGTTGTTGCACTCACATCTATGGTTGTAAGTATTCTTCATTGTTGTTCTCATTAATACAATCAATGCTTGGCCTGTTTCTTTCAAACTTGTACTTGTTTCATATAAGTTTGTCTATAGTATATGGATCTATGTTTTAGCTAATCTCAGTAGAGTAGGAAGTTTTTTGTACTTTTGTTTGTCTTGCAGGACCTACCAAGGAGCTCAAGATCGAAGCTCATCCTGAACCTTGCAGGGACAAATGACGTTCATAAGGTACACACCTTCCTCCTTCTCTTGTGTTCATCAGCTTGATTAGATCTAAAAGGAAGTCAGTGTCCATGTTAAGCACCTTCTGTCTTAGAGTTAAGAATCTATCTCTCAAGAGGAGGTCTACCTGTCCACAGGGAGATATTCCTACAACAGATATTAGCGACTCCACTGGGGAGGAAATATGATTTGTTTTTCCTTTCCCAGATCTTGTCTTGGCCCTTTTCCCACTCATTTGATCTTCTCCATTGAATTTTGTATTCTTAGAATGGTTTGATTGCCTCTTTGTGCCGTTATGATCACCCTGATTGGCTGAATTTTCTTGAATTTTTGAGTTTCTGGAATTTTTCCTGAGTTTTTTTAAGTAAGGAACTCCCCTGCCTTGTTATCAGAGTGCCAACGCTCCCTGGAGCTCTTACAAAAGTGTTATAATGCTCTGGTGCCCCTTACACCAGAGCGCTCCCATTTTTTGTGGAAAATCTTCTAGTTTTTCAAATTTTTGGGTTCAGTTTCTGCTTTGTACATTTGCTCAGGGTCTCATACTTTCAGTCCATCTTCATATTGGCCTTTAGTACCCTGTTTTCTAAGGATTCATCCTCTTTTTTTTGGATTTTTTGACATTTGTCCTTCATGATTTGGAGGCAATTTGTCGTTTTCTTCTCATTTGTCTGAATGAGTGAAAACTTTGTAAGGGGTTTCAATGGTCTTTTCTACTTTTCTTTCTGATCTTTGAGTCATCTTGTCCAAGCTCTTTCTCCTCCCTTTTGAGTTTTTGGCTTTCTTTCTCTTGTTTGATCGCAACAAGGGTGTGCTTTTGTTTATGTGGAGTTTTCTTCTGGTTGCTTCAATCTCACAGATCTTGCAGTCTGATTAGCATAGGAAGCTTTACATCCAACTGATCATCAGTCACATATAAACATTTTAGCATTGTATTGGATTCCTTATAAGGACTATTGCATGAGGTCATTGCATCTTGGTGTTTGAAAGTGAAAGGAAAATCCTTATCCTTCCCTTAAAATAGACATTCATTGAAAGAAAAGACTGCTTATCTTGTACATGTTTTGGGATTTGAGTCATAATATCATCAATATTCACTCTCATACATTTTTGAGTAAACAACAGCCACTAAAATCAACGCTTAACTAAAATTTATCAAAATTTTTACATCTTTGTTAGCAAACCTACATTAGTTTAAGGTGTAGGGCTTTGGAATAGGTTGAAAGGATAACTTTCCAAAGCTATCAAACAAACTTAGTGTCTTGCGGTAGAGAGAGTGAAATCCAATTGTCGTATAGGCTTTCTGGGATCCCCCTCTAACACAGGGGTTACGCACGAGGTCGCACTCAGGAGAGCTACGGAGATTATCCCTCTGTGGTTTGACTGATTGTAGTAGTTGGATCGTGTTATGGGGGTCACTTGAAGGTATACCCACAATGTTGAGTGGAAGCCTTTCAAGTTGATTTCAGGCTAGATACCCTGCCCTTATGTTCGGACTGGACTATCGACTATACCCTCCTAAGGGTTGACTGGGAGTTGGTGACCTTAGTAGCCACAATCTTTAGGGTCTTACACAAGGTGCCAGTGAAGGGAAGTCTCACTGTACCTGGAACAGACGTTGGTCAAACTCACTCGGGCTCCTTGGAGGGTAAATCCACAATTATTGCATGGAAGTTTGCACCAAGGCGTAAGTTCGTTAAGCAGGTCATCAACATAACTAATCCACCTGCTCTATCCCTGCCCCTTCCTATTTTGATCTCGCGACATTGGATTTCATCACCAACTAGTGGTTTCATCGTGGGAAGGTTTGTTTGATTGATTGCTTCTCAGATTCATAGCATGTGTTGCTTGTTTTACTTAGTGGACCTTAGGTCGAGTTAGTGTCAATGGCATTGATTCCTGAGAGTACTAATGGAGGAACCCCTTGTCCTAGGGAACCTTACACCTTTCCTTCTTTTGGAAACTTTGTTCCTCTGTATATTGCCACACTGAGTCTTCCAGGACTCACCATCAAATTACCAGTTTGGTTGTTCCCCACTTCGGTGATCTTGAATCCTTCCAATGTTTCAGATGCACCTAATACTTTAGATGTCAGTACACCACCCACACATCAACCTCACGTCGACTTTTCGCCTTCTTCACCCATTAAGTCTCCTTCCATTTCTCCTTCTTCGCCTAACGAAAGCTCTAAAGAAAGTAGCCAAGTTGATCAGAAGAAGAAGAAACAGAAAGAGAAGAAGAAGAAGAGCCCGAAAAGGACCAAGGCCCCAACAACATCAAATGTTGGCTCTAAGCAACTAATTATTGTTAATAGTACTGGGAGTGTTGATGAGGTCAACAAGATTAAAATGAAGAATCTGAAACCCAAATTTTCTTACAGTCTTTGTAAGGGTGACCATTTTCTGAGGGATTGCCCTAGTATTCCCAAGGTCTTAGAAATGTGGTCCTCCGCATCATTGGCCTCTATCGGTCATGCCGATGATACCCCGTCAACTAGTGACGTTAAGGCTGGTAAGAAGAAGACAACTGTCAAGTTTCCTTGCATGTTATGCAAAGGTGATCATTACTCTCACCTTTTCCCTCGTATGGACGAGGCTTCTTCTCTTTTGGAAAAATTTCAACTTCCAAAAGGTTATCGTAAGATTTCCCCCGACCCATCGTTAGTTGATGGACTGGTCAATCCGGTTCCATCCTTGCCCAATCCGATTGATCAAATGGTCAATCTAGTTTCCTCCTCGATTGAACCACAAACCCAAGTACATGATCCAGTTCCGTCATCGATCAGCCCCACTCTTCATCAAAAGAGTGTAACACAAGTGGTTGATCCATTTTCATTCTTGGTCGACCATGCTCTCCCGTTAGAGAGTGACACAAAAGCGGTTGATCCATTTCCACCCATCGACCCCATTCTCCCCTTGGAGAATGAAACCTAAGTGGTCGATCCAGTTCTATCATCAGTCAATCCCACTCTTCCATTGAGGAGTGCCAAAGTGACTGATCCAGTCCTTTCCTCGGTCTGTCCCACCCTTCATCCAAAGAGTGCCAAAGTGGTTGCTCTGGTTACATCATTAGTCAATCCCACTCTTCCTCTAAAGAGTGCCAAAGTGGTCGATCCAAGTCCACCTTTGGTCGATCCAAGTCCTCCATTGGTCGATCCTACTCTCCCTCTAGAGAGTAAACCTGATACTGCCCATGTTTTTCTCGTTGATACATAATCTACCGTGTCGAGGGGAATTCCTCCTTCTCCTGTGAAACCCCCTCCAAGTAATGAGACCATCCTTTTTGATTGGGGTATGCTAACTAGACCTCGTCTTCCCTCTCACATTCCTTTCCAGATTACAGTACAAGTTTGTGGTCGGGACGTTCTTTATACGTTGATAGATGAAGGTGCGTCTGTTAGTATTTTGTCTTCTGTTTCTTGGTACGCTTTGGGTTGTCCGCAACTTGCGCCAGTTACACAGAATATGTTAGCCTTTAACATAATAACCAGCCAACCATTAGGGACCCTTCCTCATTTTCATGTAACTTTGGCAGGGAAAACTACCTTTATTGATGTCATGGTAGTTTGAGACCCCTTGGATTTTTCTTTACTCCTTGGGTGGGATTATGTCTATTCCATGAAAGATATTATGTCCACTCTTTTCCGTGTGATATCTTTCACTCACGATGTAAGAATTGTGACTATTGATCAACTTTCATTCATCGGTCTTGACTGGATTACCTCCCTAAATGGTTCTTATATGCAGACAGTATCGCCCCCACCGCATGTTAATTATGTGGCGTTGTCTCCCATGACTTCAACTTCCAATGATTTGGATCCGGTAGTTGACATGGTGATCTCTTCGGTAGGGCTATTGGAGCCTGATCTCCTTACCCCTGTCGCGGCCCTCAACATGTGTTCCTTCCAGAGTGATTATCTTCCATCCAGAGAAGATCTCTTGGAAGACATGACCAAGTTTTCTCCCTTGACATGGTATCCTTCCAGAGCATTATTCTCTTAGAAGCCATGATCAAGCAAAGTCCACGAACATAGTTTCTCTTCTCTGTGGCAAGCTCGTTAAAAAATGAAACAGAGGTCATGAGCATAGTTTCTCTTCTCTGTGGCAAGCTCGTTAAAAAATGAAACAGAGGTCTTGATCATAGTTTCTCTTCTCTGTGGCAAGCTCGTTAAAAAATTAAACAAAGGTCACGAGCATAGTTTTCCTCTCTATAGCAAGCTCGTTAAAAAATGAAATAGCAATCTGAGGATCGAACCCAGAACCCTAAGCATAGTTCTTTTTCTGTGTCAAGCTCGTTAAAAAATGAAACAATCACCTCTCCCTTCATGTTGAGTCTTTCGTTAGATCTCGTAGATGTCGAATCGAGTCTTTTGTTAGGTCTTGTTTTTGAACCTTCATTTCATCCACCTGTATCCTTTTTCTCCATCTAGCACAGAAATTGGTGACAACCTCAAAGTCGGTGAATGAATTGAAGCTTGGAGGGCATGTCTCCAGCCTTTGATGATCATTCTGGAGTTAAGCCACTAACTTTCAAGCTGGGGGCAAACCGAGCTTAGTCTTTGTTCTTTCTCGTGCTCGTAAATACATGAGAATGCATCCAGCTAAACTTTTATCTCTTTTTTGCACCTGTATGGATACACGAAAAAGGAACCCCCTGGAGTCTTCTTTAAGCTCTTTTCAGACTCTCTAAACATGAAAAGATTGTCAAGTGATCTTGCTTCCTTTCCCACTTGCTAAAAGGTTTGAAAGGGCATCTTTCGAGTGATAATTTATCCTTTTTTCGGCCTCGCAAGACTAACATTACAAAAAAGGACAACATTGGAGTCACCTTTAAGTCATTTTCAGACTCTCTAAATATGAAAAACCAGCGAGTTTACCTTCTTTGGACTCATTAAACAATTATACACTGAAGGGCCCATATGGGACTGAACTCTTACTTCTTCCAGTTCGTTAAACAAAGGAAGAGGAACTTACCGAAGGTGAGTTATATCAAGCATGTATTACCCTCCTCGAGCTCGTTAAATTAAAAAGAGGTACTCATCTATCTGGATGGAGAAAAAATTGAAGGAAGCAAGCCAAGAATTTTTTGAGAACATTACTAGTAACTCTTAGAGTCGCCCTTGAACACGACACTTTGTCTTTGTGCACATATTAATCCGCCGAACCTCTGCACTGAACCAATCCTCTAAGTTTTTCTTACTCCTTTGGGTCACCCGATGAAAGTCATAGTATCCACTGCATCATCGTGTTTTGGTCCATGTCATGTTTCTATTGTTGTGCCTCAGTGTTCAAGGGAAGTATCTACCTCAAGAGTCAGCCATCACAAATATCTTATTTCAATAGCCGTGTTAGTCCATGTTCATTTGATCTACCAATTACATATATGTGTTTGTTTTGTGTCATTGATGGGGGATACATCAAGGCCCTCCTTCGACAAGTCTATTCCTGTCGAATTCAACACATTATCCAGGAACTAGACTTAGAAACCAATTAGTACTTTGGGACCTGCATGCCTCAATGGCAGGCCTCCTCACGTTCGATAGTGGGTTTACATCATTGACCTTTGATCGGATGATTCCATGGATGTTCGACTTCATCTCATTCATTCACATTCGTTGGAATGTACTAGAGTACCTTGGGAATCATCGACATCAATGGTGACCTCCCTCGCGCTTGTTAACGGTTTACATCATTGACCGATAATCAAGTGGTTTCTGCCATGTTCTACATCGGGACATATTTTCACATGGTTAGATTCGTACTACATCGAGATCGGTAAGAAGACCCTGGGTTGAGTGATCACTCTGATATGTACTTTTCCCAGGTTGCGAAGGAATTTGTTTTGAACAATGACACATATATTGTTACATAGATCCACTTTGTATTGGTCGTGGCTATGTATTGACATCTCGTAGCTCCACTGTGTATTCTCTGTGGCTGCGACCAGTTCAGGTCATGCGAATATAGATCCACATTGTATCTTTGGTAGCTATATCTCTTTGTCAATATAATTATGGATCCGCAGTGTATTTATGGCTGCCATACCTTGAAAGTCTTTTATCACTCAAGCATAGGTGTGCCTGCCTTGGGTTTGAAACATGTCATAACATTTGTTTGATGGTTGTTTGCAGCTTCTACCAGGTTCTCCAAGTCCACACCCTTGCTTTAAATATTTGTAAAGTGTTTCGGCTGTCATTCTCTCTTCTGACCTCACACTTTAGGGGGCATTCTGTTACACATGAAATTTTCACACCTAGGTACCACGCCCTAAGTGTCGTAAAGTGTCATATAAGTGTCTCATACACCTTGACACCATGGAATAACCTATGTCACAATCCCTAGTCAATGTGGAGGAGGGATGTATTACA